>VOQK01018803.1:20313-32004 GCA_015052645.1 Benitochromis conjunctus
AAGTACTACTAATAGTTGTACTAAGCTGTCACAACTATTCTCTCACCAGGTTGCAGATGTGAACAATAGTGGAGACTTTTCCTCGAGGTGGCGAGGGCTGCTTGGCCGTGCGAACAGGGTCATCAATTGTGATGGAAACACCCGTTTTCTGCTGGCTGATGGAGCGACGGATGAGGGTGTCGCTGGGGGTCACTAGAATGAAAAACAGTCAACATAGTGTCTCCATTACATCACTGTCTTCCCCCTTTGACGTTCTTAAACATAAGTTAATATGAAAATTAGATTTCAGGAATTCATTCTGATGAATTTATTTCTGCAGAGAAGCCATCTTACGGCGGATATCTTACCAGTGTTGATTTCTACATCATGGCTGGTATGTGTTGGTGAATGAGTTTCAACAGCTACAGGAACAGAGGTCTCCATCTGCTCTTCATGAGCCTTTGTCCTTTCTTGGTCTACCTGTAGATCATCTTCCTCCACCTCCTCTTGCCTGCTCCTCTTTGCTTCTCTTTGCCCATTCTCCTGGCTTTCTGAATGCACCACCTTAAATACAGGATATCATACCAAGCAATCGTCAATGGAGAGATAACCTCAAACAATCTTGATGAGCACTGTACACTAAAAAGTGAAGATACTAGCGTCAGGTTAATCAGTAGTTAAACACTAATAAGAGTAACCTGTGTAACCGTGCGTCTGATCTGAAGGTCCTGATCAGAGCGCTCCCTGTCTTCATCATCAGCCCCAGAGAGGACAGCTTCCTCTGGATGCAAGTCAACTACTGCCTCCTGTCCTAGACACGGCCTGATGTCTGGGATCAGAGACTACGGGCAAAGCGTGAGGAAACGAGATGGTTAAGCTTTCTACGAGACAGTGTTTACAATGCATATGTGAGAATTACTGCCAACTACAATGTCAAACAAATTATACTATGCTGCAAATACCTTGAGTGAGTCAGTGGTGATGCTGATAGAAGGTTTCTTGGCAGTGACAGCTGTGCTGGAGCCCCATCTCCTCTTGCGACCAGCCACCGTCCCAGAGTCCTGTTCACCCTCCGCACTGCTAGTGCCCGGGGATGATTTACTGCCTGGGAAGTAATTGAATCAATACAACGCTCTACGTTTATGCAACACAACAACAGGAAATACATACAGACAATGGTCTTTTGAATGATTACTGAATCATATATTCTGTTGCATAACGTAAATTAGGAATTTTTTAACGCTGCTCTGTTCTCAAACCTTAGAGTATCAATGCTGCACATCAAAAATATTTGTGAAATAGATCAATGCAAATATGAGGAGAAAAAGCCACAACATCAACATGAACGATCAAATCCTGGTAAAGAAGGGAGCAAGGTGAAAGGTTGTACTCACTGCTAAGAGAGATCTTACGAGCTGAGAAGGCCTTTGATTTCTGAAACACAAGAAGACAGAAACAACCCGACATACATGGGAGAGGTGAGAGGCCGACACCGTGGAATGAGACAAATGGCCAACTTGAATGAAAACAAGAAGAGGGTGAAGAGGAACTGAGAACGACAGCTCGCCTTAAAACTCGCTGTCTACTGATGGCACAAAGCTATGTTGCGTTTTTAATAAAGTTTATGATGT
Organism: Benitochromis conjunctus; assembly: GCA_015052645.1. Classification (NCBI taxonomy): domain Eukaryota; kingdom Metazoa; phylum Chordata; class Actinopteri; order Cichliformes; family Cichlidae; genus Benitochromis; species Benitochromis conjunctus. The sequence continues at coordinate 21,924 of VOQK01018803.1, forward strand.
GTTGTCCTAACTTTTTATGCTCTACACCTTCAGCGTTTTTAAAAACACTGCTTACTTTCAAAGATTCTCAAAAAACAAAGACCTAGTGGAAACTAACGTTTCAAGCACTAAAATCTTTTTTTAAATGTCTGCAGACAAAATCCAATTAGTTCAACAAAAGTAATATTTAACTACTTTAGTCAGCTATAAGTAAACTAAGACACAAGATCACCAAATAGGAATTTAGAAATATTTTTGGCACAATTAAAAATCTAAAGCTCCTTCTCCAGCAGTAAATAAAAAGAATATGAATTCATATTAAACACATTGATAATAAGCTATGAAATACAGCACTGACTAAACATCTACTTATTCCCTGACACCTGATCCTTACTGTTTTGGATATGGCCCAATCACGACTGCATGTACTGTATTTAGGCAACAAGGGTCCAATCAATGGTGGCTGGATGAAAATCTGAAATCTTGCTGGTTGGTAGGTTGGGCTCAATAGTTCATTTGGGTTTGGGCTTTGAAATGCTCTTGGCCAAAGCAGTGGTCTTCAAGTGTTAAGTCCTTTTACAGATGTGGCAGACTTTTATAACGGCTGTGATCAGTCCACTTAAAATTGAGACCAGATGATGAATGCTGTCAACAGTCATTGTGCAACAACTCCATAATTTTGACTTAAAAGTTCAGCTGTATTTAAGAAGCAGTCACAAAGTAGCAAAACTCTGGTGAAAGCTGTTTAAAGGGGACCCAAATGGCATGTCCTTCTTCAGGAGAAAACATTTCCAGCCTCTTGCAGTCCAGATATTTGCTTTAAGCTATCTGTGTCCAAGCAGCAGATCTCTCTTCCAACAGATAAACAAAAAATCCAAATGTCCTTCATACCATTCTCCAGTTCATAATCCACAATTCCCACTTTCTTTGATCGTTATGAGATAAAAATGTCTTTAAGTTTGACAACAATTTAAAAAAATTTAAAAACTTCTTTAAACTTGTTCACAACAGCCTTCAACTTGGCTTAAGTGAGCAAGCTTCTTTCCTCATGCTCTCGATGAAGACTTTAAAGGTGTGGGGCTAGATTAGTAAAAATCAGGCTACAAGACGTAAGCAACATTGACTAGCCAACCCCCCTTTTTTAAACTTCTGGTCCAATTAATAGTTTCTGTCAGCCATATCGGTGAAAATGAGGCAGCCTTTGTTGCCAGGGGTGTCCCGCTGTAGTGCAGACTTGGGGGCTTATCTGTGGTCAACTCTGGATTCTTGGGGACAGTGGAACAGGTGCAGCAGTAGCAGCAGTGCCAGAGGTAGTACGCAGGTACCAATAGGGGCAATGGAAGAAGCATGAGCACCTTTATAACAAAGGAATCATTTGGGGTTTAAACATCAGCCACAGTGAGAAAACACCCTTGCTGTTTGTTCCTATGACAGCACCCAAGGTTTACATACAGCCAAATCAAATGTTCAAGTTCCTAAAAACATACTACCAAGTTTGAAAATCCCCTGTTAAACCTTCTAATGACCAGTTTTTGTTGTTTAAAAAACAAAACAAAACAACAACTAAAATCTAAATACAGTAAAATGTAACATGTTTAAAAACTAAGAATAATTTAAAAATTGCACTAAAAAAGTAAATCTAACTATTATGGATGCCTGTGACTAGTTGACTGGACGTTTAAACACTGCTGCACTTGCTAGCTGGCGCTAGAACCACTTGTCAGTTGAATGTATTATTATGTTATTACTGTACAACCGCAGTTGCCGTTTCAAAGATGTTATGATGCTGCTGGCCACTCATGTTGCCTGCAGCCCTGACACACAGCGTCTCTCTCTCTGTGGAGGAAAGTAACGAGCGAGGGGGGGAAATAAACAGATGACAACTGAGACGGCAAACCAGCACCATTCTTCAGCACTGTTTAAAAATAAATAAATATTGTTTGTGTCACAATAAACTGGAATATCATTGTGCAACTAAACCCACGAGTAACCATGCTGCACTGTGGTGCAGGACAGATTGTTACAGTTCATACTGTAGTTCATACAGTTCCAAAAACACAAGTGCAATATTTTTTGGGCCAATGTTGAAATTTGTCCGTTAATTTGTGCCCACTTTTTAATATAGTCAGTTTTCTGTCTTTTAAAATAGTTGAACAGCTAAGTTTTCTCTCTTGTTTAAACGACTAGTAAATTAGTCACCAGGAACATCCCTAGAAACTGCATCTCCCCTGTAAAGTACTCAGTTAGTGACAGCCTTCAGAACCTAAATGATTTGGGATTCTGCAGGTGCTTTACCTCCTCACTGGTTTCTTGAAATTTCTCTGGATCTGCCATGGTAGTCTCCTTCATCTGCCTGCATATTGTTAAAAACAAAGACACATCAAAGAAAAGAGTTAAAAGAGAGAAAAGATCATCAGCATGAAGAAAGAAAACTCACTCATAAAATATTAATTAATAGCTTAACACAAGCAATAAAAACATTATGTAAATGTTTAACAGCAAAACATGTCAAATCTAAAGTACTAAAATTCTCCTAGCAAAAGGAAAAAATAAATAAGCTGTGCAGACAAAAGGATTAAAATCTGAAAACTTAATTGGTTCCTAAATTGAAACCGATTCAAAATGGATATGCCTTCGGAAGTATTGCTATTAACTTGGCAGGTCAAGCAAAATTAATGCTTTAGTTCTTCAAATCTCATTACACTGCAATCATAATTCAAAAATTCACCTTTCCTCAAACACACGTGACAAGGAACCACAACACAGCATAAAAACGCGTTAAAATCTCAGCAAGTGAACCCACTCCAATGTAATGCACAAACAGCAACCAGCAGATGCTAAAATTACTGCGCCTTCACCGCATCACATGTTGGTGACCACATCAAATGCGCTGCTATCGTCCCCCCTCAGTGGGGTTAAAGAACTGAGCCGAGGCGAGAAAAATAAAAGAGAAATTAAACGCAGAGTTGCCACACTGCTTATTTAGCCAAGCTGAGCCCCTCCAGATCCGACACGCACTACAGCTACACGGTACCTGACGAATGAGCGTGCGCCTCACGTCGTCACACCATCCTCGTGAAAGCACACGCGAACAAGTCCACTCATTGCGACTGAAATCAACTTGGGGAACTTCACACCACGGAGACCACGCCGTGCTCGCTCCACACGCAGCACACAGACTGCGACTGCCGTTAAAACGACTGCGTCGCAACGAGCCGCTTCTCTTCCCTCCCTCCTGTCTTCCTCTCACCGAACACTACTCCTCTGTGAACACGTCCATGACCGCAGCGGCTGTCAACCGAAACCTGCAGCGGACAAAGTGTCGCCTGCTGTCTAGCTGAGCGCGGTGTGGAGAGCCAGAGGCCGGCATAGGCTGCTAAACCCACCGACTGAGCACAGCCATGTTGCAACGAATAAAGGAAAAAAAAAAGATCTTGTATTAAAAAAAAAGAAAAAGGACCCACATCTTTTCTAGCACGCCGGATTCAAGGTAGTCTCATCAATCGCCTGATGGGAAATTCAATGCCCAGCCTTTTTTCTTACATCGTTTTTATCAGGTCTTCACTATAATGACATCATGGAAGCGTTAAAGTGAACACACCACCATGTGATTACATAAAACAATTTCCACGGAACAGGCTTTTTTTTTTTTCACGCGTTTTCTCCACAATATGTAAATAGCAATGAACAATGAATAGCAGAAAATAATGCTTTCAGTCATTTCACTAGCTTTGCTCCTAAAGGACAGTTTAAGCACAATAAACCTACAATGTATTTTGTGAGAGCACCAGAAACATCCTGAAATCTTACTGGGATGACAGTAGGCCTGTCTGTCTGTCTATTAACGCCTCTTAAACTGTTCATCAATCTTACTGAAACTTACTATAGAAACTGCGCAAGGTATTAGAATTAACATCTTACTTACTTATTACTTAATTCAGTAATTACGTTACAGTTACAATTGTCGCTATTGTGTTAAAAATGTTCTTTAGTTATGTGCATGCTGCAATAGAAAGGAAAAAAAAAGCAAAACCTAAAAGCATTTTTCTTTCTGTGCAATTGTGCTACAATCAGCTGATTTTAGGAAGAAAACAGTGGAGTGATCTATAGCTTTTAATGAGTGGCAATGTGGACATTACTTTCATTGTTATTACACAAATGGACAGGAGTGCAATGGTGAAATGCAAACTGCGTCCAGCACAGAAACAACAATGTGTTGTCATGCACATCTGTAAATAAGAGTTAATCAAAGACTGATGCTACTAAGTAAGTGACTACGCTATCATCTGTAAATGGAAAAAGTTTGGAATCACCAGGTCTCTTCCTAAAGCAGGTTGCCCAGCTGATCTGAGCAATTAGGGTAGAAGGGCCTTAGTCAGGAAGGTGACCAAGAACCCGATGGTCACTCTCACAGAGCTCCAGTGTTGCTCTGTCGAGAGAGGAGAACTTTCCAGAAGGACAACCATTTCTGCACTTCTCCACCAATTAGACAGAAGCCACTCCTCAGTAAAAGGCACATAACAGGCCACTTGGAGTTTGTCAAAAGGCACCCGAAGGACTCTCAGACCATGAGAAACAAAATTCTCTGGTCTAATGAAACAAAGAGCAAACACTTTGGCATGAATGCCAAGCCGTGTGTGTGGAGAAAACCAAGCACCACTCATCAACTGGCCAATACCATCCCTACATTGAAGCATGGTGGTGGCAACATCCCTAAACACACATCCATTCAAGGACACAGAGTAGCTTCAGGACTGCTCTAAATGTCCTTGAATGGCCCTTGAATGGCCCATCCAGACGCAGACTTGTGCCTGATTGTACATCTCTGGAGAGATCTGAAAAACAGCTGTGCACAGCTGTGACATGTCCCATCTAACCTGATGGAGCTTTAGAGGGTCAGCAAAGAAGAATGAGAGAAACTGCCCAAAAACAGGTATGCCAACTTGACGCTGCCAACGGTGCTTCAACAAAATATTGAGCAAAGGCTGTTAATACTTATGTACCTGTTAAAAAATGTTATTATTAAATTTGCAAGCATGTCAAGTAAACTTTTTCACTTTGTCATTATGGGGTAATATGTGAAAAATGAATTCAATCCATTTTGGAATAAGGCTGTAACATGACACAATTAGGAACAAGAAACAAGCACCTAGGTAAAACACTATCAATATTTTCCAGATGCACTGAATATAATGAAGATCAATGAATAACATGATAAATTAACATATATGTCTGTGTTTTTATACATGAGTGAAGCGAACAAAGGCCTCAGACATGGCAGGTTATTACTATTCATTTTACTAGTAGTTTTGTATGTTTGGAGTGATGAATGTGTTGGCCTATGTAGAGTTAATCCAGTGTTTTATTACAACTTTTTTTTTTATTTAAACAATTTTTTTCATTTTTAAATCTGACAAAAACATATTTCTATCATTTTGTTTTTGTGTTTTTTCCTAATAAGAGGAGACATAAAAGCACTGGAATGTGAAAAAGGTTTCCTACCCGATGTTGCTCATCTCGCATATTGTTTTGTACGATGGTTTTCATTTGTATTTGTGGATTTGGGGAAAAACTGTTACTTGACACTGGAGACATACAGAGTCATGCAGCAATTTCCACTACAGACTCATGTCTGATTTTACTCCAGTGTCACCTGAGGGGCTGAAGATCAACGCTATTCACAACTTTGGTTTTGTCCCTAGCTTAGATTTAAGAACCTTAAATTATATAATATACCACAGGAGACTAAACTTCTTTGCCATTTTTATCCAGACAAAACAAGTTTTGTTTTGTTGTTTGTTTGTTTGTCAGAAAGTAGAAAACCTCTCCACAGCAATTTCATCAATTCATGTTTCAAGAAATGTTTATATACAATCTTGATGCGTCATGGCTAGATTTTAAAGAGCAGCAATTTTGACTATATTGACAATTAAGGAACTATCAGTCCAAATTTTTCCAGTTCTGAAAATTACAATACCATGACTTCAAGTATGAGTCATGGTATTGTAATTTTATGTATGAGTACATCATACATAAAATAAATACAATTGGTATATTTATTTAAAAGCAAACTGATAAATAGCTATTGGATGAAAATACATTTTTAAAAATGAGTAGTTGCCATTCACCTAATTTAGCTGCACTAGTCTAATTTCAGTTCACTGTGAGCATCAGCCTGCCGCATATAGCTGTCATTTACTGTCCCACTAATTTCTTCTTTCTCCACTCTTCTTCTTCTAAGTGCATCTACTGTCACACAGGCACATGTGGAATGGAGCTGAAGAGACTGGTGAAAACTATTAATCTAGCTGACAACAACACTTTCTGTAAAAATATAATATAAAGTAAAAACTAAAATATATCTTTCCAACCAGTTTTAAACTGAATATAAAGAGTGGGAGAGGAGAGACCCCCTAAACAACTGAGCCTTTGCTGTTAGCTCTTCAATTAGCAGCGAGTCTGTTATTGTTTTGGTGTGTGGTGTAGTAAAGAGAGCAGCATAAAGCTGATTTGAACAGACTGGCCCACCATCCACCTAACAGAGCCAAACTGGCGTATCCCCATTCACAATGCAGCAGAGGTCAAACAGTTACCGAGCCTCTGTACTTACATGTTAAAAAGAGCAAAGATACACTGATCCCAGTGAGTAAATCTGACACACACAAACTCTCTCACACACACACAGTATAAGATATGTTTCAGAAAACCAGGACTGAAAACCAGACCTTTGTTTGTCCTTTTCCTCCTCTTCCTCACTGTCTGTTCTCTTCCCATGCTTTTCTTCTCCAGTCGGTGCTTCAGTGAACTGTGCCTGGGAATTTTAAAAGGGCAGGGAATAAGATGAAGAACACACAGTGTGTTTCATTTATGGCAAATCTATTTTATTATTAAAGACCTCTTTTATACATAGATAATCAAGCTGAATGCAAAATTTTTCTTACTGCTCATAATGCAATTTGATACCTTTTCATGATCAGAATGCCCATTCTGACACAGATATTGTGACAAGGTGAATCTTCTGGGGCACTTAAGCAACTTACCACGTTATGACCGTCTCCATCTGCAGTTGTGTTAGTCTTCTCTGCAGACGTCTCTCTTTTGCAGGGAGAGGTTTTTGGGTATTTCTTTAAGTCCTCACGCTGAGCCGCCACGTGCCGTGTTGAGGAACCTCTTTTAGATGTCCCCTCCTTAAAGAAAAAAGGGAGTAGTTCAATATTTATTTATTTTTTTGCATTGAAGCGAACATATATAAAGTTTAAATTTTCTTTTTTCTTTTTTTACATTTTCAGTTTAAATAATATGATTTATATGATTATTTGAAAATGGTAAATGGCAATTAATCTTTTTATTCTATTCATTAAAAATCAATCAATGGAAACAATAAATGACAACCTTTATTGCTAGCTGCTTTTGTCTGCTCCTTTATTCAGCAGGGGTCACAGGAGCTCTGCACATATTTGATTTAGCAAAATCTCTCAGGAAGCCATTTTCCCAAGGAGCTCTGCACCCACTATGCTAACCACTATGCTAAGGGAGTCATGTAGTACTCACAGTTACATATGCAGTTTTAATAATACATGGCAGCATAAAGAGATGGTCACAAATCCATCTGCTTTCCTCAGTGGTTGTTAATCATTTTAATGTATTAATAAGTAATTATTAGGGAAAAAAATTATTCATGTGAACCTTTTTGATTTATTGGTTCGTTTTTTTAAAAAGAAGCAAAAATTCTGGCTGGATCAGGCTTAGATGGATTGAGGACTATATAGCAAAACAGTGAAGAAAATAACTTGATTCTGAAACTCTGTTCTTAATGAAGGCTGTTATCCCCCCTAAAAACACAGGACAAAACTGTCGGCTTCATAAAAGGATGTTTATGATATTTTCACAATCTACAGAAGACCACCACACGACACAAACTGAAAAGAAAGAGAAACGAGGGGCCCCAGTGATCAACAGAACAGGGAATTTGAGTAACTGGTTTGCTAAAGAAAATTGGCAGCACCTCTAAGAACCACTCGCAGGAAAAACCACCAGTTTCAACATCAATGAAATCCAAGATGCTGATCATTACTAGAGTTGGTAAGTAAAGCCATATCTGAGAGCAGCCAATAAAAGGAAAAGATTAAGATGGGAAGGCAAGCACAGCTACTGAAGAATTACAAAATAAGAAAAGCTTTTGAACATAAAGTTCCAAGTTTGAGGTGCCTGGGTAAAAACAAAAGAACATGTGCAAGATAAAAAGAACCTGAAGGGGTGTTTGATGCCACCTGTGATGCATGACGGATGAAATGGATGAATTTGGGTGCTCTGGCAGTGGTAAAATAAGAGATTCGCACAGGATGAAATGGTTCTAGAACAGGGACAGCCATCACTCCATTTTGCAACACTGTGTGAGCCACTGCCTTTGACTGGAGCCAATTTCCTGACAGGACAATGACCTAAGACACAGCTCCAAACTACAGAAACGTATTAGAGAAGCAGCAGTAAGCTACTATCCACAATGGAGTGGTTAGCATTCTCCAGGTATCTTAACTCTATTGAGAGTGCGAGAGAGTAGTTTGACTGTAAAGATACTGATCCACATTAACGGTGATGTTTCAGGCAACACAGAGTGAAATGTTACCCCAGCAAATAAACAACTGGACTACTAAATGGCTGCAAGGCTGTGACTGATGCAAATGGAAGTTCTCTTTTTTTTCTTTTTGCAAAACAAAGTTTGACGAGGAAAAAATTAAATAAAATACTACACCAAATAAAAAAATCGGTTACTAGCCTAGTCAACAACAGAGTCTTGAGTTAACTTTTATTCTTATTTATATGCAACTCACGTGATGAATAAAGGTTGATAAAATTAGTAGAGGAATACAAATGTTTTCATCCGACTTGTGCTACTTATGCATCGAGCACAACGTTGCATTTAGCACCACAGGCATTAAGCTAAGTAACTACAGCAAACAGCTTATTAAAGACAAACCAGCCAGTTTTAACAGCTAAAAAGAATAAATACAAAAATTGTACCCACCCTCTTATATTCAGAGATACTACCAGAAAACACCTGCCCTGATCAGAGACTAATGACACTCTGCTGAGAGCCCACTACACCCAATGAATACAGATTCCCTTAAAAGTAAAGTAGCCTTCTTCTTTTTAAATGATAAAAATCGTTTTTCAGCAAAAAGAATTGAGCAGACTGTGGAGAAAATGCAATCTGAGCAACAATATGACTGAAGATAAATACACTGATATTATACAACTTTATAGTCACAAGTGTGACACATTTAAATAGTCAAGCATCTATACCATTGCCAAATCATGACTAATGACTGCAAATGTGTATGGTGCAGTTGTTCAGGCTCTATGTAAATTCAGAATATGCCTAACTGCTGGAAACAATAAAACAGGTGGATGTTATACCTTGATTATTAAGGTGATGGATATTTATCCACATATGTTCATTCTGGAACTAATTTCGTTTGGTTTATATAGATTTAATACAACTTTGCATTGATGCCAAAGAGAGACAGATCATTTATTCTTACCTTTGTAACTCTGGAGGTGGAGTTCTTTTTCTCTTGAGAGAACGAGGATGAACCAGAAGATTGAGAAGATGAGGACCCAGAGTCCGATTCTGAGGAAGAGGAATCGGATGATGATCTTTGTCTTGTTCGTTTCTCTTCCTTCTTTGAATCTCTTCCTCTCTGCTCCACTCCACCCACTGAGCTTGCCAAACCCTTGCTTTCATCAGCTTCTTTTACTTTTTTGATGGACTCCTTTGCAGCCTGTTCAGTCTTTCCTGAAGCTGCCTGCTCTTTATCTTCCAACACTAGCCTTGTGGCTCCTTCTTCTTTGGGACCCATTCTAGTACTAACAGCAGTCTCCTCCTCAGATTGGATCATCACACATCCTGGTGGTGCAGCAGCAACCTGCTGATTTGTCCGTAGCTCTGAATCTTCCTGTTTAATTGAGGGCCTATGTCCTTCGGACCGTCCCTTCCCAACACTAGTGGGAGACGTGACAGGTGAGGTGCGAGGCTGTGGGCTATCAGAAAATGTACGGGGCCGCTTAATAACCATAGAAGTGGATGAGGGTTGTGCTGGGT
>VOQK01018803.1:32851-42851 GCA_015052645.1 Benitochromis conjunctus
CTCTTCGCTCCAACTCCATGGTCTTTTCCCATTCCAACCTTTCTAGCTCTAGAGCCTTTTCTCTTTCTCTTCGCTCCAACTCCAAGGCCCTCTCCCTCTCCAACCTTTCTAGCTCTAAAGCTTTTTCTCTTTCTCTTCTCTCCAACTCCAAGGCCCTCTCCATCTCCAACCTTTCTAGTTCTAGAGCCTTTTCTCTCTCAATCCTCTCTTGCTCCAAGGCTTTTTCCCTCTCAATTCTCTCTTGCTCTAAGGCTTTTTCACGTTCTATCCTCTCCTGCTCCAAAGATTTCTCCTTCTCCAATCTTTCCCGTTCCAGAGCCTTTTCTCTCTCAATCCTTTCCTTTTCCTTTCTCTCAGCCTCCAGAGCTCTTTCTCTTTCTAGCCTTTCTCGCTCACGCTCCAAAGCTGCTCTCTCCATTTCTTCTCTCTCGCGCTTTTCCCTCTCCTCCTTTTCTCTCTGAAGCCGTTCTTGCTCCAGAAGTTTAAGTCTTTGAAGCTCAGCCTGCCTTTCAAGCTCCAAGGCCCTCGCTTGCTCTTCCCTCTCTTTAGCCAAAGCGTGTTCCCTCTCCTGCCTCTCTTTTTCTAGAGCAAGTTCCTTCTCCCTCTGCAAAGCCTTCTCTCTCTCTTCTTTTTCTAAGGCTTTCTGTCGCTCAAACCTCTCTCTCTCCAAAGCCTGCTCTCTTTCTCGCTCCAGTGCCAGGGCTCTCTCTCGCTCTTCTGCCGCGGCACGTTCTTGCTCACGTTTTCTCAGCTTCTCTTGTCTTTCTAGGTCAGACTCCATCTCTCTGACCCTCTCGTCAGGCACAGTGGGCTCAAGCGTACTCACAGGTACTTGAATATGGGCCGAATGTGCTCCTGTAACAGCCTGATTGGTGCCTGGCATTATTGGAAATGGTGCATGCTCTGCAGTGTTAGAGATGTGAGTGGTGGCAGATACCAGGCTCTCTGGTGGTCCTCTGCCAGGAAATGATGTAACTGAGGATGAATTGCTGTCTTGCCTATCACCTTCGCCATCGGTGCCATGCCATCCTGCTCCGGAGAAAGCACCTTCTGACTCCATTTTACGTGCCAGAAGGGTCAGCGGGCCAGGCCTGCGCTCAGCATGTCCACTCCTCTGCGGCTCGGGGCTGCTACTGCGGCTACCACTGCTGGAGGAACCAGAGCTGGAAGAACTGGGGGAACGCCTGGCTGGGGGAACATCTGGACTAGGTGGGCTCTGTTTAGGGGTGTCAGGCAAAGGGAATGATAATTCTGGTGGAGGGGAGGGAGGCGGTGTTGGCTGGCGGAGCTGAGGTGACAAAAGAGAAGGGATATGCTGCTGCTGTGGTTGACGGGACGCTGCAGACCTCTCCCTTGTTGTGGGTCCCCTGGCTGGCTCTCTGAAGTTTCTCCTTCGAGCACTGCTGTCCCAGTCGTCATCGTCGCCGTCCTCGTCAGCATCCTCGCTGTCGTCATCGTCGCTGTCACCTGGGACTTCGCTGGATGCAGAGCCTCTCTCTGGCCTTTGCTCAGCGGCTGGAACACGCATGGGCACAGAGCCAGAAGCAGGTGGACTGGACATGTCAGCCTCCTGGTTTCTGTTTGCTTGGCCCTCATTTACCGCACCAAACAATCCCTCTCCACCAGAGGTGCCAGCTGGCTTGTGCTGCTCAGCTAATGCTGGTGTGACATCCTGACAAGAACAGAAAGGGAGCACAGATTTATTTATTTTTTCCCTCACACTATTTTAATCAGAAAGTTTTTTTCACAAGTACATCTTAAGTCAGAAACATGTCTGAACATAACACTTATGAACAGAAAGCGCAGTCTAACCTGGGCTGGAGGAGGACACGATGTACTATTGTTGACTTCTGCGTGCTCCTCTTGCTCTGTTCACAAAAGACAAATAAACATAAAAATCCCAAGAATTTACAATAACCATCCATAATGTGTACAGTATTTCATTCAACACCACTTGCCATTTGTATCATATGCTTCACGAGCCTCTCTCTCCAGACGCTGCCTCAGTAGCTCCTGTTGCTTAGCCAGATACTGCTTTATAAAGCTGTTCTGGCTCATTTCCTCACCAATCTAAACACACAGAGAAAATTCAAAATACAATGCAAGTTCTCAAGGCTAATAACGCATACTTTTTGCAGACATTTATGAGGTTGTGTAAATGCACGTTTTGCCATATATACATAAAAGGCCATCACTTATCAAGACGCTTCAGCCTTTTATATGAAACTAAAACTATCTTTGAGATTCACACCTGAGAGTTTGGCTGTAGTCCAATATGAGCTGTGGAGGTCCTCTGCAAGTTCTCCAGCATGAGAGCCTGTTAGTGAGACGAGAGATGTTTTTAAGCAATAAAAGGAAAACACTCTTTCATGGGCAACCTTGTAACTGCACTGTATTCAGTAGTATGTTTTATCACATCCGCTGACATTTCCACCCTTGACAAAATATAATGAGTCTCTACATACTAAATGTAACAAATATCCTTAAGCATCACTGTTCCTCTTTTTAAATAATTTTAGACTTGGAGAATTTTGTCTTTGATACTTTTTTGAAACCCTGCAGTAGTGAGAAACTAGAAAACTTGTAGACAAATGAAGGAGGATGACATGCAACAATGTTCCCATGTAAGACGGCAAAGGACATGAGAGTCTGCCAAACAACAACTGACAAGGTTACTCTAAAAGCTGCAGTCAAACACCAACCAGACAGTGATTAACTTATCTTAAATTTCATTCATCGCCAATTAAACACCTTGTATAAATCTACGCACTATTACTACTATTTTATTCACGATCTATTACTTTGCACGTACACATGGTTGACTTTTTAAATTGCTATTATGTCCATTATAATGTCACTGTCATTATTAGATGCTGGTAGGACGAAACTGTTAATAACCAAACGGTTTTATATGAGCTTAACAAGTATGTTAGCTGGTAACTGCTACTAAAATAATCAACTTATTCTGGTTTTTGTGAGAAAAGAGACACTTTCTGGTGTAATAAAGGTTATATAAACGCAATGCAAACACACAGTAAAGCATTCATGGCGCAGTTCAGTGAATAAATGCTATCAGGACTACCCAGTAACAAAAAGAAAAGAACGCCCTAGCTCTCACGGCGAAGTTAATAACGTTTGACGATCTGTCGCAATGTAAACAAACAAGCTCAAGACCTACGGTAGCTTGCGGGCCTGCTGTGGATTTCTGAGGGAAACTACTCCTAAAACAAGCCAATGCGTTTACCAACAAAAAACTGCAACAACGTTCATTAAAGATTGCGGGTTAGCCGCTAAAAGTTGTCGATCTTCTGAATAACTCTAAGTAGTGAGATGTTAATCCGCGTGACAAACCCACAAGAGCAGTGCACACATCGTTAAAAGCAGCATACACAGCAGCAAGCGAGTCGCTAAGGCCACTGATCAACTCATAGCGTTAGCCAGGAGAGCTAACTAGCTAACAGGACAACATCAAGCCGAGACACAGTTTAGGATTAGCCGATAAGTTAAGTGAAGTGGAAGTCTTTCTGCAGCTGGAACATTTCTACAGGGCCACAACACTGCATAACAACAGCGCTGACAAAATAGGGACCTTTACAGCTGGTGAATGAGCGTTAACCTCGATAACTCTACTACGCTCGGCAGTAACGATACTCAGTTGTCGGCCCTCGAGAGAGCATCAGCCCGTCTCTTCGTTAACGTTAGCTTGCAGCGACCATGGCTCCGTATTTCGTAGTAAAACTCACCCCCTTGAGTCTTTTGATGAGAGTATTCTTCTGACCGCTCTTCGACAGCCCCCTCTCCTCAAGAGCAGCCTTTAAGTCCGCTACTCGAAGGGACTGGAGCGGTCTCCCGTCCAGCGTAACGTCTTCAAGGTCCGCCATTTTCCGTTCCTCTTGTCAGTTCCCAGCGAGAGCGACGATCAACGCCTTCATCGACGTGACGTCATCGCCGACGACTTCCCCCCGAAATCAAATATCCAGTAAAATAAAACGTTTCTAAAATATTTTCAATCCCAGACCAAACCAAAATTACTTTATTACTGTCATATATGCACCAAATGTATTAGTTGAAATTGCGACGTTAAAAATTATGGTTTTAATTTTTTGATTTTGTATGCGCCACATCTTGCGCAACATCTGCGCAAACCTGACTTCCTACACAGCACAACTTGTTAGCTGCACACCGCTTCCTGTTAGCAGCTCTTTGGATTTACGTGACTCTCGCTCGGCTTATCTGCACCTCGAATATGTCGGTAGTGAGTTGATATACGTTTTAAAATAATGGGGAGTCACAACTCTATATGTTCAAAGTAGTTGTTAGTAAGTAATAGCGGCTTTAAAGTCAGAGCCGATCCGTTTGTGCTCCTTAGACAAAACGTTAAGCTAAGCTAAATGGATTATTGAGCTGTTTAAGATGTCGTGGTTCAATTATGTCAGTCAAAGCTCAAGTCAACACCAGCCCACTGACAATCAAGGACTCGCAGGCATTCTGTGCAGTTCTTCCAACCCAGTGTTCACATGCCCCGCGAGTTTCCCTTCTCCCAGCTTGGGTGAATTTCCCCCAGCTCCCCAAGGTGTAGTCAGCCCCCCCAGCCTCGAGAAGCTCTCCTGCGCTTCTCCGAGTGCCAGTCAAGTTAGGGAGCCCGAACCCATCTCCTATGTAACCCTCCAGGAGCAGCGGTGTGTCCTGAGCTGGTTCCAGAGCTGGACCGCCGTTCAGAGGGAGCGGTTTCTCCAGGACCTTCTGGGGAAAGCTGTGCCGGGGAAAGTGTGCACCCTCCTAGACTCACTCAGCACTCTCCAGGTACTTTATGCAAACTTGCAAACACATAGTCTGGAGAGGAGTGCAATTTCTAGCATATAACTGGAGCTTTCTTCCTTTGTGTAGGTTAAAGACAAACTTCCAAACATCTTTGAATGCCAGCTCCGCCTGTGGACGCAGTGGTTTGAGTCTTGGGGAGAAGAGGAGAGGAATCATTTCCTACACATGCTGGAGGAGCGGGACCCGGATTTTGTTACCGACTTTTACAGGAGTGTAGCGGGTACAGCAGGAAGAGACTGAGCAATGTTTGCATTGTGATAGAAAAGCAAATAATAAAGAGGTGATGTGTGGTGTGGAAAACACTTTCTCTGAGTCTCTTTATAGAAAATGTAGCTTTCTTGTTTAAAGTAGTGTTTGTATACGACTTGTAAGTAAAATTCTGCATGCCTGTTTTTAAATATTTTTTTATTCATTGACACGAATTTGTAAATAGGCTTAACATCTAGCTGTTGGTTAATATCTAAACGGGTTTAGCTCTTCTGTGAGACAATTAACACATCTGGAATAACATGGACAAGAGACACTTTTTTTAAATAATGAGAATAAACAAAAAATTTTATTAATGAATTTTATTTATAGGCACCTGTCGAGACACTCAGGGACACCTTACATAGAATCAAATATCAAAATCACAGTATTGATAAAATAACAGCTGGTAAAAACCATGGAATTAAAAGCATGATTCAAATCAAAGAGACAGGGAGAGAATCAAAGTTGCCAGCGTGCTGGATTTGTTTTATTGTCTGAAGCGTTCAATAGCAGAAATATGTGGGACTGTTATTCTTCAACCAATTGACAGATTATTTTATTTCTCATATACTTGTAAATGACACACAGGGTGTGGACAGAACTTCTCGTGACCCTTATTGTATCCAGTCAGTTGCTCCAGGAGTAATTAAAACTACTGGATTTGGAGCACTGCCATCTTCTACACAGAAATTGACAAATGGATAAATTTTTCCTGTGAAGTGTTGACCTACAAAAGAGTACATATGAGTTCTGGCCCCTGAATCATAAAACGAGATTGTTCCCTTTTTGTAATCCAGCAGGATACCCAGGGTAACTGGATGTGTTTCAGTAGCAATGGAAACCGACCTGTGCTCTATAGCTCTGTACTGACCCTGTTTGTCCAGGACTATAGTCCAGTAACCATTTGTTGGACTGAAGGGTATTGATCCCTTTCTTCGAGAAGATTCACTGGTCATCCCAAGGTGGTAACAGGTCTTCCCAGCTACTGACACCTCCCAGTAATGCCTGCCAGATGAGAAGCCAGTGGCACCTAGGATCCCCAGAATCACATCAAAGCGGCTTGGATTGTTGGGGACGTCTTGCAAAAACTCTGTAGTGGACATCTCGGTTTCGTCATCGGACAAAACTATTCTAGGGTGCGCTGTGTCTGGATCGAAGGTCATCTTTGCTGTTAAAAGAAATGGATTATTTGTCAGATAGGCTTCTGGACCCCAGTGTGACTATTCACACGCACAGTGCTGATGAACAGCATCTGAAATCAGCTTGCAGTAAAACAACCCCGATAACACAGATGGCATCACTATGACACAAGGGTGTAATTCTTCCAAACTTAAAAAATTTCTCCAAAGACAATAAAAACCTTTTTCACAGGCCGACTAGGACCAACAAATACAAGTAATTTAACCTTATTGTGGAAAATGTAAGAGTGTGCTTTAAAGTTATTTAGACGTTTTCATACAAAAGGTTGTTGAATACAGCATGCAGTGTGAGTAGTCGTATATTTTTGTCACGGCATCTGTGCAGCTGTATTAGCTTTAAACCAAAGTGCAAAGAAACTTTTGTGTGTGACTCACAGGTATGGATGGTCTTTTCTTCTACATCACCTAGTTCCCTTTGAAGCCCTGAGGGTAGAGTAAGAAGAACATGTCTGTCAGAGGATTTTGTGTTATAACAGTTTACTCTTTGTATATTGCTGGGCTAAACTATAAGTTAACTTCTACGTTTTCCTGAGGTTTGTTCTTCTCAGCTTGCAGGACTAGCAAGAAGATCAAATTATCCAATTAAAAATCCTCACATTCACTACAAACTACTTTTCCATATTACACTGAATTTATCTGTTCATTCTGTGGATTGAACATACTGTCAATATTATTCTGCAGTTTGTTATTCTCCCTGTTCTGTCTTTGTAACTCCTGCTCCAGCTGGTTGAGCTTGGCATCCCTCTGATGCAGCTCCTCCTGCAGGCGGTCTGCATCCTCATGGCTCTGCTGCAACTCTCTCTGCAAGTCTGTTTGATGAAATACGTACTTCAGAACCTCAATCTCAAGGAGTGTATCTGTACAATATATCCGCACAATAATAATGCAGTCACGCTGGGGATCTCACCTTCACACTCTGGCAGTTGAGAGCAGCACGTCTTCAGCTCGGTGACTTCCTGCTTTAGGTCTGACAGAGGGAAAGATTAAACATGAACCAGCTAAATGAGAGTCACCTTTGGATAGTTTTTGATGTTTTGAGAAATGCATTGATTTGTCCTTGTTTAATTCTAGATGAAAAGATGTCAGTGTTTACTGTCATGCTCCAAAGAAAGTACACTCTCTCGTCAGTTCCATGGTTTTATGTTTCCAGACATAATAAAGGAAATCTGGTTCTTATCATCCATCCATCCATCCATCTTCCTCTTCTGCTTATCTGGGGCTGGGTTGCGGGGGCAGCAGCCACCCGGAGCCCAGGAGGCGCCCAGGAGGCATCCTTGTCAGATGCCCGAACCACCTCAACTGGCTCCTTTCGATGTGGAGGAGCAGCGGCTCAACTCTGAGCCCCTCCCGGATGGCCGAACTTCTCACCCTATCTCTAAGGGAGAGGCCAGCCACCCTTCGGAGGAAGCCCATTTCTGCCGCTTGTATCCGCGATCTCGTTCTTTCGGTCACTACCCACAGCTCATGACCATAGGTGAGGGTAGGGACGTAGATCGACCGGTAAATTGAGAGCTTCGCTTTTACACTCAGCTCTCTCTTCACCACAACGGACCGGTACAGCGTCCGCATCACTGCAGCTGCAGCACCAATCCGTCTGTCGATCTCCTGCTCCCTTCTCCCTTATACCAGACAGAAATTAAGTAAATACAACCTCAGATGCACAAAAAGCAATTGCATATGCCACCTTGTTATTATTTTTTAAACAAATTAGTTAAAAAACAAGAAGCAGTGTGTGGAAAACTGACAACACCCTTACTGCTTCCATAGGAAATAGTAGGGTAAGTAGCAGGGTTATAAGGCCATTTCCAAAACACTTGAAGTCCATAATTCTACAGTGACAAAGATCATAAAAAGCGGAAAATATTCAAGACAGTGGCTAGTATACTCAGGAGTGAATATTGTAGCAAATTTACTATGCTATACCATGCTACACCTGAGACTCTATAGGCTGTTAAATGTTAAAGTTCATGACAGTAAAACTATAAAAAGACCGAACAATATGACTTGTTTGGAAAGGTTGCTTAAAAGACTCAAGTGAGTTTTATTGTGAAATCAAATAAAAACCATCAAGCACGGTGGCGGAGGGATGATGATTTAGGCTTTACTGCAGCCACAGGACCTGGGCACCTTCCAGTCACTGAGTCACCCATTAATACGTCTGTTTTTCCCCACAGTGCTTCTGTCTTTTGGTTTATGTTTTGTTCAATAAACAATGACGGCATAATAGATCATGTTTTGCAGTTTATCTGAGCTTGTACTTAATTAATTTCAAGACCCAATAAAGACTATATAGTTGATTTTTTAAAATTATATCCTGATATAGTATAAAAAAATTAGATAAGAACTGACAGAGGGTTTACTTTCTTTTTACAGTGACTGAATGTATTAAGCTACTGCCATTAGCTAGTTAGCTTAACATAAAAACTACAAAAAAGGGAAAACAGCTAGCCTGGCTCCATTTCTGCTCATATTTAACAATTTGTCTAATCCATACGTGACAAACATTGAGGTAGAAAATTGAAATAGTCGAGTACATAAACAATAAAGAAAGACAGGCTAGCTGTTGCCCATGCTTTGTGGTCCATGTGCTAAGCTAAGCTAATGAACTGTTGCATTAAACTATAAGAGTTAAACAGATCTTTAAATCCAACCCTGAGCAGAAATGCAAATAAATGTTTGTGACAAAATATCAAAATATTTTTTGTGACTATCTGCAATATACAATACAAACCTTTGTTTGCAGCTTCAAGTTTTTTATTCTCTGTTTCTTGTGTTTTTAGTTTCTTCTCTATATCTGACAAAGAAAGTAAAAAAACACTTTTTAACAGGATTTTAGATCAAGCAGAAATGTGTTGCAGGTCTTCAAAATATCAATGAGATTGACTCTAGCATGCACTAAATTGTTAAATGACTGCAAATATCCCAAACCTGTGATTTTTTTCTCAGACGTCTGCGTCACAGCCTTTTTCAGTTTGGCCCTCAGATCAGCGATCTCCATCACTAGTGGAGACACAAACAACTGGAATATTATATCGTACTAAAAGGACACAAACAGCATGACGCCAATAAGCAAATTCAACAATATTCATACCATATTTATAATTCTCTGCATCTGCATGCTCAAGTTGACTTTCAGTGTCTTCCAGCTGCCTTTCTTTCAAATTTAGTCTCCTTTGAAGGTCTGAAAATGAGTTTGAGATGAATAAACACAACCATTAGCTCAAAATACAGGTGACTTTATGCAATATAACTGTCAAAGTTTGTTCTGTACCTGCAAGGTTCTCGGTATGAGCCTCTTTGAGGGTTGATATTAAATCTTCCAGTTCTTTAATTTGCATTTGAAGCTCCGTAATCTGAGCAGCTAAAACAAAACACAAATGTTTATGTACTCTGATGCTGTCTGATATTTCACTCCTTGTTTCTGAATGAACCAGAACTCATGACTGAACCCTTACCACTTGCTGTGTTTATCTGATTCCTGATGGCCACCAGTTGACCCTCCAGATCTTGAAAAACAGACAAAAGTGATGTTTTATGTCCTTAAAATATCTGTAATGTTATTATGATCACATTTGAGGAGAGCCAACTGCATCCCACCTTTAATTTTTGCTTCTTGTGTCTGATTCTTCCTCCCTTCTTCCTTCTTCAGTCTTGCTATTTCAGTTTGCTGATTCAAGATCTGGAATGCTACAAAAAAAACAAAAAAAAAGAGTTTTATTCATATATAACAA
>VOQK01018807.1:3415-15589 GCA_015052645.1 Benitochromis conjunctus
GTGCATAAAAGAAGTGATTTTGACTGAACCAAACTCTTATGTAATACATTTTCACAAAATTCCAGGTGAATTCAGAGACATATCTTCCCCACTCAGAAACCAAAAAGGACGGAAAATCCCAGGAGGTGAAACGAGCTGCCATCGTCTGCGTCGCACCAGGTGCTATTTATAGTCCTATACAAGTGATAAGCAAATAAATATGATAATGATGTCATAGGTGAAAAAGGCTTTATTGTGTCACACACTGCACGAATAAACAGGCAGGTTATTGCAGCAGAAGCAGCTTTTCTGAGCACAACTACCTTTTGCGAAAGCAGCATTTTGAGCAGCAGCTGCAGCGTAACTGTTGGCGTCTGAACTTGTGCAGGGATCATTAAACGAGCCGTTAGACTGTAGAGCTGATCATTCAACACTGGAGATGCTGTAGTTTCACATTTACGTTAACCACATCTACTCCCAGCTACAAACCACCACTGAAAGAAAGGATCAGAAATTGTCCATAGAAACTATGACAAAGCTGGCCCTTTTTAATGCATAGGTCTGATTTTCTCTTTGTGGCCAACAGTCCCGCGGCTTATGAAATAAAGGCAAATTGTGAAAAAAAAATCCCATGTAGCAGACAGCATCTGACAAAATGACATTATTTTACAAAGCTGGTAGCTATTTTGGCTGACAATCACAAAAAAATGTCACAGTATTGCAGCCTCAGCTGCGTTGCTTTCAAATTGTTCTTAAAGTTGTCTCTTTTGAGTCCTTAAACTTCAAAAGATACCTTGAAGGTATTTTATTCACTGGACAGGCTTTAAACAGAGATCAGACCCTGTACACGGTATTATATTTTAAAATGAGAGCTGCATTTAGTCAGTTGCCAGCAGCTGTGATAATGAAATAATTGCTGTAGTCATTTATCATTTTCTGCTATTCTCTGTTTTATGTTTTTACACTTTATAGTCCAAGCAAGTCCAAGAAATCCTTTGATGCGGGGCTGCATGCCATGTATCTTATCTCCTGAAACGTGAAAGTATCACAAAATAAATCCAAATGGTCTTTTTCATTCAAAGTTTATGCAAAGACTGCCCATGAAGTGGTTACTGCCCAATTGAAGGCTACCATCTTTTATTTCACAAGGTCTGAACGAACATGTTTGTGTAACTGTGTTGTTTTCCATGTGACTTCAGTTTGGCGATGGTAGAATGGAAAAACTCCCTTTTAACAGGAAGGAACTTCCTTGGCTCCATATTTCCATTGGTGATCAAATACAGCTGCTTGCCTATGAATTACACTTACAGGTTCCAATTGCACGTGCACTACAATCATAATTTCAGTTTGTTTGCTAGAGGAGGAAAATAGTGGCACAGTCTACAGCATGGATATGAATATTACTTTTATTTTTATTACACAAAAGGATGAGAGCGCGATGGTAAAGTGGAAACTGCGTGCAGAACAGAAACAACCGCAACCACATCATGCTGCTAACACAACTTCAGCTCTGCAAGGATCTGCACAGACAGCATGCTAAGGCTAAGCTAACCAGCCCAGCAGCCAGACCCTGAACTTCAACAGGTAACAAACTGATGAGGAGTCAGTCTGGATCCTCTGTTTCCGCCTGTATAACTGTCTATAGCACAATCTCTGTGGTGAGCACTTTGAAGTCTGTTTGTGCTGGTTTTTATTTTTACTTTGTACTGTTGGCTTTGTGTTCATACCTAAATACTAAAAGAAAGCTCACGTATGTCCCCATTAGGATAGGGATGTGTGTTGATGTGGGGCTGTAGGCTTATACTTTTAAATGGTAATCATGAGACGGTGCCTTTCATTTTACAGAGTAACATGAAAGTAACGTAACGAGTAGTTTAGTAACGGTCTTTCTCCTGGGAGTAATTAAGTAATGTACTACAACTTTTAAGAAAAGTGTTTTTTGTAATATGTGTAATAACTTTTTTACTTTACTTTTATTGAGTAATGACCCCAACACTGATCACAACAAAGAGGGGAAACACCTGCAATATGCGCAAACATTTGACCACCCAGCATGAAATTAATATGCATGAATGTAATGTCTTTGATATGCTGCTTAGAGATGATGGTGACTCTCAAAGCGGAGCGATTGAGAACACAATGAGAAATGATAAGACAGCTGATAAGGATCCGGGGTAGGGTAACTGCTCAATCCATCAAATCAAATTAGGATGTATATGGCCCATGGAGTACATGAACAAGTAGACTGTAACATTGTGACCATGTCATGGTTTGCTCTGCTATATTGGTGATCAATGTCTCATGTTATTGTTGCATTTCATGTATTGATTGCATAGATTCATGGGAAATGAATCAACAATGCAACATTTAAACATTTAACATTTGAAAGCGAGCAGCTTGAGCACTCTGCAGTAGTCCTGGATGGACCTGCTTTTTCAGACATTTCCTTTCTGTGTTCAATTTGAGATAAGTGTTTCAAAGTGTGTGAAATGATTCCTGTCATGTGAGAAAGCTGTTTCGCCCAATACACCCTGATTTGTGTGAGTCCTCATTTCTCCACATCTTTAGGTAGTCGGTGCAAAGCTAGTGTCACCGGTAAAGTAACGACATTTAGAAAATAAGGCAGGCTGAAATAAACCGGGATTGTCCGGTAAAGAAGCTGAAACCAGAGAATGTCTGATGAGTGGTTTATATTCCTGAGTGAGAATTAATAATTAAATATAATTTATTTATATGTCCATCATATTCAAACATAAAAGGAAGAGTCCAAATAAGGAATGTCATCAGCGGAGAGAAGTGACCTGAATGTGTAAAGCTGCTTGCTTTTTTCAATAACACATTGCACGATAAATCCATGGGGAATCATTGTTTAGATGCAATAAGACAAGAGCATCACAGCCTGATGTTGTCCTTCCATCTGCTCAGCAGTTAACCCGGCATGTTCAGGCAGCTTTGATTGAACATTTCTCTCCTGATAGTGGCACTCGGCTGCTCTCCAACACAGCTACGTCGTTTCCAATTGTAAAAGCCCTCCACTGTGGTGAGGAGTCCAAGTCAAATTCAAGGTGTTTGCACACATTAGTTACTCATCTCACTGACAGCCCCGGCACAGGAAACGTATGACACACAGCATCTGACCACTCGCCTGAGCTGGAACTCTTAACTAACAGCAGGATGCGTAAACTTGTTTCCTCACAACGCAACTACAGACAGGTCGCGCTTTTCTCTCCTGCGAAAATGCAAAGAAAGTCACACCCACTGATTCGGACTTCGACCACCCAGATCCGATACAGTTTGAGCTCCACACAATATCATTTTCATGGGGTTGCATATCTATTGAGCGGTGCGCCTGACGGGATCCATTACGCAATACGCGTGCACAGCTCGCACAGCCTTGTGTGAGCCTGAAATAATCCCTGACAGAGTACACGTTACACGGACAATTAAAGAGCTGATCCGTGACAAAGTGGCGGAGAACTGGGAATTTGGTTTGGTTGTTGAGATTGAAACAGACACACAACATATCTCTCCAGCCGCGCAGCGAATAACAAGATGAGGAAAATAAACTTTGGCAGCATCCTATTCAGACAAACTAAGCAGCACCCAATGCCAGATAACTTACTTTTCCTGCATGACATTCTCCTTGATGGCTCCCAGGGCGGAGTGGTTGCCCTGCTGGAGTCTGCAGGTGGCCAGGTGCCGTTGGTGCTGATCTTTTAGACAGACGTTTTCCTTGCAAAGATCCGTCACCTGGAGCTCCAGCTCCTCGATCCGGACCCTCTGCTTCTCCAGCAGCCCCTGCTGAGTCTCGATGATCTTATTCAGCTCCTTCAGATACTCCGCCGCCTTGCTGGGGTTCTCTGTCGGGTTCTCCATCTCGTAAAAGCCCCGTTGCCCGTCCATGAAGGCGATATCCACAGAAAGCAAAAGAGCAGCCCTCTCCTTCTCTCTCTCTCTCTCTTTCACTCCCACCTCTCTCTCTCTCACGCGCGCACACACGCTCACTACTAGTAGGACTGCGCGCAGTCAGATCCACAGAGTCGCCTTCGCTCCGACATGGCTTGTTTGTTGTGCAGTAGTGGCGGCTTTGTGGCGAAGTTGGCCGGGTTCGGTGCGCTGATGTACGCCGCTACTGCCGCCGCGTCTACGAGCTCTGCACCGCAACACTCTCTAACCTCCAGCCTGCCGCTCCGCACACGGAAAACTCTTTAACCCCTTCACGGCCGGCGGCTCAGCGCTCCGCCTGCGCTCAGCTGTCTGCTCTCACACACACCAAGTTTGTGTTTTGCACGTGGGTCTAATCAACAGGTAGAGCCTCGCTGCTCCTGCACACAGGTGCAAACTCCCTTCACTGCATAAGTGCATGTTTATTCAGGTAAAAGCAGCAGCTTGTACATCAGTCCACCTCTGTGCCATCCCAGTGGTTAGTCGGATTGTAGAGACATGCTGTTCACTCCAATAAAACGGTGAATTCAGTTAAAATAAATGTATGGTGTGGTCAGCGTTACCATCTTGTTTTGGTTTTGTTTGTTTTTTAGTTAAATTACCAAATAACTTACTGGCTAACTTAGCTTTGCCAGCAAGATCCAGCCATAGATTGTATTATAGTTTGGTAAAATTATACTTTTTTAAGTCACACAGACCTCTGAGACAATATGCTAGTTTTATTACACAGTAAGGCTTTTTTTTTGCCAGATAGTTACAAGACGCCACACACTTTGCGCCTGCGCACTTCCATGACTCCCCAGAGGATACCTCTCCGTAGCTAACTGCAGTTTGTAATTAGCATTTATTTATTTATTTATTTATTTATTATTTTGATCCTACTGTTGTGGCTGTCTGATGTGCTAGCCAGATAACAAACAGGATGGCCGTAACAGTGCTAGCGTCGGGGCTACAGCTAGCTTTTAGCTTAAGTTTAAGGGAAATTAGCAAGCTAGACTCTGGTTGTGTGATCAAGATGCTACCAATATGAACTCATTCACTACTTAATGATGCA
Source organism: Benitochromis conjunctus (assembly GCA_015052645.1). Taxonomy (NCBI): domain Eukaryota; kingdom Metazoa; phylum Chordata; class Actinopteri; order Cichliformes; family Cichlidae; genus Benitochromis; species Benitochromis conjunctus. Next base: position 8,394 of record VOQK01018807.1, read on the forward strand.
GAGTACACTAAGAAGTAAATGTACTCAGAAGTAATATGTGCAAGACAATTGTAAAGGGGTGTTTACTGATAATCAAAGTACTCTTAAATGGCAGTAATCTTGTAACATCCACTAACTTTAAAAGCAAGGTTGCTCAGAAGCCAAGCAGTAAACCGAGGAGAGCTGCAAGGGAGTTGCCAACGTTTAACTGTAACTAGACTTTACCAGAGGTGGCCTGTAACATGGACATTATACTGTCTTCAGCATTAGACTATTCCTTTTCATAGGGACGAGAGCTCATTAGACGAAAACCAGAATCTATTAAGAAAAGAGATTTTTTCAAAATGCTGAACTATCGTCTCCGGGGAAAGGGGCACAAAAGGGGAACACTGTTGGTACTGTAACTGCAGTGTCTCAAATAGCAATGAAATTACCATTGTTATATATAAAGCCCCCGTCTCCCCCCCTGAGGATCTGCAGCCAATCACATGCATATGCAGCTGCTGCCGCTGCATTTTTTCCTAACCTTCTTCAATACCCCACACACCTGACCTTTGGTTGGTAAATTACTATTCTGGATGCTATGCACCACTTGGTGGGGCCTCCTCATCCAAGCATTACCATATATGAACGTGGAAGAAGAGTCATGTCAAGAGCAGCCAAGCCTGCTCTGCTTTACTACAACCAACTGCTGCTCACTGTAGCAGGACACGCTGCACCGACCATTGGATGGATAACATCCTCAATGTGACCTCTCAGCTTGTCAGTATTGCACTTTATGGCCTAAGCGATGTATTGAAAATGCAGTTAAAAGGTCAAGCAGTAATAGCAAAAATGCTCAGCTGAATGCAGCTCTAAAGAGTAATGAAATCTGAAAAAGTCCAAAATCATTAGTAGACATACTTCTTTGGTTTTAATTGTAAAAGATTTTTTTTAAAATAAAATATTTTTTTTAAAATAAAAGATTCACCTGGAGGTAAAGTTATTCTGCCTTTGCTTTACTTGTGGCGATTCCTCATATTAGACATGGCTATAGTTTCAGATGGTGTATGTGAAGTAATCTCTGAGCCAAAAACTCCAGTTTCAAGCTGCTTAAAACATTTTTTTAATATACTAGAGCGAGGATGTCCCTAATATGGTCGTCTAAGGCACAACGCTTTGGTTGTGCGTGCAGATGCTCCACCCCACTGCTGTTCTAACCTCCACTTTGTATGAGCACTCGATCAAAAGACAGTGGGAAGGGAGCTCAGACATGTTTCACACACCGAGCCCCAGTATAAGATAATTATTATTTTTAATGGTAAATCACGTAAAGTTGTTTTAAGAGTTTCCTAGAATAAAAATCTGGAACTGGAAGTGGCTTTATTTGTACTGATTGAGTAAAAATAATGCTTACTAATCAAACCAACTAAATAAATTAAACCAGTACTCATTTTACTAATCAGATTCTGTCAAATAAATGCAGTAATTAATGGTCTATATGATCCAGGGTAAGCGAAACCCCTCTCTCCTCATTACGAGAACATTATTTTCTCCGATGTGTGCAGGTTGCTGCAGTGTGCACATCTTTTAGATGAACTACACCTTACATCACTGTGCATCACAGTCTATGAGTTAATACAGCCATTTATATATTTGTTTCTCTCCATTGCAGCATGGTATAAGCAGATGCAACCCTCATCTCATATTGGCACTGAAACCACATCGTAGTGCATCATTTAGATTATAAACTGTTTTTTGCACTTCTGGGGTGTAATTTAGAAGAAAACTAAACAAACAAACACGTGAAGCTTGTCATTACCTCTGATACTCACATGCTGGAACTGCTGAGTGGTTCTTTCTTTCACACACTGATTGCCCTCTAGTGGTTTGCAGGGGTCAGGACACATCCATTCACCAGTGACAGGGTAAGTGATGTTTGACAACCTTTAGTCGTTCTGTGCATGGCTAGTAATACACAAAAATCACACTAGATCAAAACATACAAACAAAAAGAATTCTTGGATTTGCAGGACTCACAAACACAGTGCAGCAGGCCATATCCTGTCTGCCATCACCTGCCAGCCACTTTGATGCATTGCACCACAGCTCTGATGAGAAAGTGGAATGATAATGTGCATAATTCACCAAAAAAGATCCTGTGATCATTCGCTTGTAGAAATCTTCAAAGCGTGGAGGAGAGTAGAGACAGGGTGCATTGTAGAAAAGGGAGAGTTTTCCCCCTCCTCTTTTTCAGAAGTTATATTTAGACACCCGTGGTATTCTTTGCTGTCTGATGATGAAATAAGTTCAGTATCGGAGCTCCATGGTCACAGTGCATGTTCATGAAGAGAATATTTTCTTGATCTCCGGCTCACGATGACTCTTTAGCTTCATCTCATAGAAGGCCGTCGTGCCAAAGGTTGCTACAGTAACAGTGACAGGAGCAGCTGTGTGACCCCTGAGATGAAAGAAATACAGACTGAAGTGGCTGAAGCGTGAGCCTCATATTCCCCTCCTCAGACGTCGATAAGGAGGAACCTGGGTTGGGTGGCAAATTGGAAAACACACATGGGAGTGTGTGTTATTCTTGTCAAGCTCACAGCTTGCGATTCAATTCAGCTGCGGAGAGATGCTATCCTTCTTTCTGCTTTAAGACGGAGAGATGGCCTTTTTACAAAAACCTCAGTGGACCGTTTCCTTCCTTCACTGCAACTACACAGTAGCTGCTACAGAGAGGAGACGGTATTGTGCCTGATGAAGATGTGATTTTATAGGCAGGTAGTTAGTGTAATGTATCCACCCCATCAGCAGCTTCATCGACAACACTGACCCCTCGGGAAAAAGGATTGAGGGTTCAAGGTTAATTATTATTTTGTCAGTAAAAATTCTAAATCTGGTGGTTGAGAAAACAATAAATAAAAATTAGGAATTTGTTGAAAATTAACGATTGTGGGGGGAAAAGTATGTCTCCCAAATTCTGAATACAAAGCTGTGGATTTACCAAAAATAATAATAATTATAAGATGAGATTTATCCATTATGAGGCATTGAGCATAATATAGTTTACAGATTTTTGACTTTCATGTTGTAGTATGGTGAAATCTGTGATGAAATATACCAATATAATTCATTTTTTTATGGGAGAGATGGTAATGGCCACTGACCTTTTAGCCTGCATTGCCCAATTCCAATCTGGCCCCTTCACCCTCTCACTTTGTCACGAGTCTAACTCCACGTGGAGTCCTTTCAAGCTATTGAATGGTCTTTTAACGTAAGGATAGGGCAGAAATACAGAGACAAGCATTGGGACAACCTCACCCTTCTTTAAAAAAAACTAGTAATCATCGTCTTCAGCAGATGTATCTGTCCTTGTATCACCTAACCAGCTGCACATAGCAGAAGACTTAACAAAGATCCAGATATAAATTGTGTTTTTAGACACTTGTTCCCATTTCTTTAGCTGACATAAAATAGTATGTCAACAATTGCCAAAGAACTATTAGCAGAAAACTTGGGACGTCTCAGCATGGTGTGCAGTTTGTCTTTAAAACATTTGAAGGCAAGTGCAGGGGAAAGGAAGAAATGGCACCTGACTCAATGAGAGTCTCATTGGGACTCATGAGAGATGTATCTGACCCTTCAGTTGATCCATCTACTGTTCACCAAAGCCTCATCAAAACTGCTCTCAGTGGAAGGGTGGCTGTTAAGAAGCCATTCTTAAAGAAAGAAAGTGTGGGTGAAAGAAACAAGAACTTGACTGAAAATCAGTAGCAACAGGTCTGATGGCCTTCTCCATTCTTTGAATGATTGAAAATGAAAATTTTTTCTTAAAAAAAAGAAAAATGATCTACAGTTTTGTTCACACTGACTCCTCCTTTGCTGAATGTGCAAAGAATTTAGAAAAAGTGAACTAATAAATGCAAATTATAAATACAGTTTACACATTAGTGCCATTTGCTTATCTATAGTGAGCAACTGACTAACCCAACATCTTAATGAAGTCATTACAACCACCAGTCTTCAGCTGCATTGATTGAAAAAAAAAACAAAGAAGAAGCACAGTTTTAATAAATGCTCCCCAGCATCACCACTACCATTACACATCAGATATAAGCATATTTAAACAGCCATATCATCAATCCATCATATGTTTACAACGGGCTGCAATGATATTTCAGCTATCATCAGTAATGCTTTGGTTTGTGGCAGTCCACTAAGTGTTTCCCCAATGAAAAGCAAATTAACAGCAATTCAGATAAATGAACAACAGAAAACCCAAAAAACCCGTCTAATTGGAAATAAACAAAATGAGCACCTAAAGCAATTTATTACTCTATTAAGTTTAGTTGGTGTGTTAACTGTAAAATATTCTATGCACTCAAGTGAAATTATTCAACAGCTCTATGATAGCTTTAATTTCTGCCTACCTTGTAATAATCACTCCCTTCTAAGAGGCACTATTAAACCTTTTTGTAGTTTTAACTGATTTGGAGATTTCAAGATCAGTTTAAAGGTGGATGCAAATGTAGGCCAAAAACACTGAGTTAAAAAAAGGTAATAAGAATAATAATACATTTTATTTAAAAAGCGCCTTTCAAGACACCCAAGGACACTTAACAATAGAATAAAACACATAACAGAACAATGAGAAAATGAAGAACGATTAAAACAAAAAAGCACAAGATAAAACAAACAGTGGGTTCACAGTGAATATGCAGATTTGAACAGATGGGTTTTGAGTTGAGATTTAAACTGAGGGAGAGAACCAATGTTTCTTATATGTGGGGGTAGAGAGCTCCCCAGTCTGGGAGCAGAGCCAATAAAGTGCCAATAAAGAGGATTTCAGTTTTATCCTCATTGATCTCAAGAAAATTAGAGCTGAACCAGGATTTTAATTCAGACAGGCATTCTGTAAGGGAAGAGGATGGGAGGGAGGAATCAGGCCTGCAGGGGAGATATAACTGGGCGTCATCAGCAAAACAGTGGAAGTGAAGATCAAATTTGCGGAAAATGGTACCAAGAGGTAGGATGTATATTATGAAGAGAAGAGGGCCTAAGACTGAACCTTGGGGTACACCAATAGACGAGAGCGGAATGATTTAAGTTGAATAAACGGCGAGCGGTCAAAGAGATATGATTGGAACCAGGCTAGGGGAGTGTCCGAGATGCCAAGAGAGGAAAGTCTGCTTAGAAGGACAGAGTGAGTCAAAGGCTGAACTCAGATTCAACAGGATGAGGATGTTGAGAAGGCCAGAGTCAGCTCCGATTAGAAGATCATTAGTGACTTAAAGCAGTTTCTGTACTGTGACATGAGCAAAAACCAGTTTGCAATCTCACATAGATTATAATATCACGATATTATTATTAACCAGGTGTGAATGAAGTTGAGCTGCAACTGTTTCTTTTTTTTTGTATTTTAGAGATGAAGGGTAGATTAGAAATCGGACGGAGGTTGTTCAAGTTGTTCGGATCCAAGGAAGGTTTCTTCAGTCTAGGAGTGACTGAAGCAGGTCTTTAGCTATGCAGAGTGAAGGATTTTGGGTATGAAACCTGCAAAAATATACCTGTGTGCAATTTGTGTAGCCTGACTGAGATGACGGTATATGTAGGTTGAATGGTGATTGGAGTGAACAGGAAAAGTGGGGACAGTGGAGTTTAGCATAAAGGGGAAAAGTAAAAAAACCAAATCAAAGCAAAACAAAATTTTTTAAAAAAGCTCGGAAAATATCTTTGCACAGTTTTCATAGTTTTTAGCACTTGTTTTTGTATAACTTTGGTTTTCTTTGTAGCTGACTGAAGGACCAGTGACAGCACAAACATGATTTACAGTCACTCACACACTGGTTACTTTTATCCTTTTGACACTTCCCATTGGTGACAGTGAACAGTTACAGCATGTAGACAATGGTCTGCAAAACTCTATGTATGACCGACTCACAATCACGCCAGTGGTTTAGTATCATACACAAGGACACTTCAACATACAGAGTGGAGGAGACGAGTATTCAACTGTTGTCTGTCTTTTAATTGATAGACAACCTGCTCTACCTGCTTAGCTACAGCAAGCTAGAGTGGAATGATACAAAGGTAAAAGTAATCAAGATAATCAGACAGGAAGTTAACAGGACACAAAAGGAAACAACGCAAAACAGGAACCAAACGAATAAAGGAAATAATGACATACTAGGGAACACAGGGGAAGCAATACATGAACACAGAAATGAAACAAAGGGAGAAACAGACAGGGAAACACTGAAGAACTACAAGTACCATGACTTGGACCTAAACGTTGCAAAACGGAATCTCGAAACTCGAATAACTATAAAGTAAAATCAGGAACCAGTCATTCAATAATAGCATCATAAGAAATGAACCTCACAACTCACAAAAACATGAAGACTGAAAAAACCCTGTGAAACATAAGATTTTTACTCTTGTATTGCATCATTATTTAAATTAACATTAGCTGTACCTACAGTGTATGGTGAAATATGCTGTGAATATGCTTTGTGTAGCATAGGGTTTCAGCATTGCTCTATGGTTACCATTTTTTTGTTGTCTTAATGATGTCTTCAGTTATAGCAAACATTACGGTCCTTTAAACATGACGGTAGATTTTCTGAGCGGGGTATGTTAAAAAGCACTGATGCACAGTGTCCCACCAGACCTCGACACATTCATACAGTGTTCATCTATCCAATGAACAACTGGTCACAGTTTTGTGCTAATTTGGTCAATTTTCAGCTTTCAGTCAGGGAGGATTCAATTCTGTTACCTGACCACGAAAACGTGCTCAAAGGTATGTTTAAATGTGGAGTCATAAATAAAGCAGCAGCAGTTCTGTCGGGAATCATCAGTATCATGACCTGATGCATCCATCCATCCATCCATCCATTCGCTTCCGCTTATCCTTTTCAGGGTCGCGGGGGGTGCTGGAGCCTATCCCAGCTGTCTTAGGGCGAGAGGCGGGGTACACCCTGGACAGGTCGCCAGTCTGTCACAGGGCTAACACATATAGACAGACAGCCATTCACACTCACAGTCACCCGCATTCACACCTATGGGCAATTTAGAGTTTCCAATTAATCTATCCCCACAAATGACCTGATGCATCATAACAAAAATAAAATTGAAAGTTTGACAAATCCACAGCTGAAATCTATAAAAATAAAATTAACTCAAAAATCTTTGGTGACATAAAACAACTCTCTCTCTTTATCAACTCTCTTGTTTAT
>VOQK01018811.1:3965-15010 GCA_015052645.1 Benitochromis conjunctus
GGGCTCCTGTGGTCTCAGCGAGAGACAAACGAATGAGGGCCCCAGGAGGGCCGCGCCTGCTCTGCCACACATCACTCAGTCTGTCTCTCAATCACACACACACACACACACACACACGCACACGCACACGCACACGCACACGCACACACACACACACACACACACACAGGACCTGCCAGCCTTTGTCCCATGCAGGCAGTGCCTCCGGGTTGTCATGGTAACCTGCAGTCGGTCTCGCTGTGGAGGCCTGATTGTGTTGAGCTCAGGCGGGATGGAGCCTTGGGAGGGTGAAGCCTCATTGGAGCCTGCCATACTGTGCCATGCTGAGCCATGCCGTGCCAGGTCAACCTGCTACATCCCATACATAAGCACTGATTCTTTATTCTCTCCTGTGTGCTACTTTTCAATTGCCACAAATGAGTTTCACCTCAAACCAAGACCCTGCTAAAAGCCAGGAGACAGAGACAATAGGAATCAAACACTGGGCTGCAGCCATTTATTTAACTAGAACTGCCAATCCGGAAATACTGCATACTCCATTTCACTTTCAGACTGATGACATGCAAAAGCAAAACTTAGAGCCAGTTTGAATTCAGGTTTTACCTTCATTATGTGTGTTTTTTTTATTTTTTAAATACACTCCAGGTACAATTCATCAAGAACCAAAGTGAGGAAAAAAAGGAAAACTACGAAATGTGATTTATTAAAATTCTGTCCAGAGTTAGGATTGTTTTGTCAAACTATTTCTAACCACAGTTTGTGAATTGTTGAACAAGGTGACACTGAACAATCACAAAACAGAAAAATATATATAAATAAAATATATGTGATTTTTTTTTTCATCCTCATGAGGACAAGAGAAAGATCTCCCTGGCAGACTTTCCTCTCGCCTGAGCCAATTTGGCTTTCCACACTGAAAACAAGGCCAACTCATGATGCTTGGGAGGTTTTTGCTGATTTAAAGTTTAAGGTGTGTTCAGTAATACTATGGTCCAATAAAATATCATCAGATAGAATTAAAGAGCTATGAGTTTGTTTTTCAGTAACTCCACATCATGCAATTTTGTTGTTTCAATTCCCTAAATTTCATCAATAGTGAAATCAGGAGAATCTAATCCAACTTCTGCTCAAACGGATCAACTTTAAACCTCACAATCTCTGAGCTTTAATATTGTAAGATGCTGTTAACGTGTTAAATCCTTATTCGTTAGAAAATCAGTAGTCTATTAATTTAAAAAGTGAAAAATTTGCTGAAAGAACTCAGAAACCGCTGATCTATATAAACGTGACTATGGTCAGAAAAAAAGAGAAACTATCAAGTGAGCAGCAGTTCTCCAGGTGAAAATGAAAAATAGCCAGACTGCTTTGAACTGATAGGTAACAAGAACTCAAATAACCACTCATTATATTTACGCAGCAGAACATCTCTGAACACCACGTGTCGGTCCAGTCAGCTCAGAATAGGAAACTGAAGCTGTTGTTCACACGGGCTCAACAAAATAGAAGACTGGAAAAACGTCGCCTGGGCTCAGTCGTCACCTCTGCTTTGACATTCAGATGGTAGAGTCAGAATTTGGCATAAAGAAAGCATAAATCCATCCTGCCATGCATGTTCAGACTGCTGGTGGTGTAATGCCACACTTTGGGCCCCCATAGTACCGACTGAGCATCATTTAAACACCGCAGCCTAACTGAGAATTGTGGCTGACCACGTCCATCTCTTTATGACCACAGCGTACTCTTCTGATCGCTGCTTCCAGCAGGATAATGTCACGAAGTCAGATCATCTCCAACTGCTTTCTCGAACATGACAATGAGTCCTCTGTACTCAAATGGCTTCTATGTTAAACGTTTCTAGAGGAATTAATGTAGGGAGTTCAGCCTAATACCACCAAGCTGTGACTTAGAAAGTGGCCAGTGAGTGTATACCATGACATTAACACGAAGGGGAAGGAGGAAAATTGTCTGTCATCATTAGATGTTTTCAATTTTTTGGCATCTGAGTGTGAATCTATTAGAATGGACAGTTTGGAAATGTAGCTCAAAAAGCAGTGCAAAGCTGCTGTTACCGCAACTGAAGAGAATTGCTTTTCTGCAGGAGGCAAAGGAGCTTGTTTTATTAAGAGTTCATATTTGTTTCATCTCAATTATAAGAGAGACTCCTTGGTGTGCATTCATGCATGTTCCTGAGCTTCTGCCTGCGTGTCAGGAACTTGCAAAAAGACAATCGCATCGAGTCACGTCAGCATTTAAAGGCTGACACCATCACTTCAGCAAGTTTGTGATGGAGACATCTTTGGGAATTAACGTCAAGCTGTTCAGGGGGGAACAAAGTAACAAGTGAGCAAAGGACGAAGGGGGGAGGTGGTGAGGGGGAAAATGACTGGAGCTATAAAATCTCCATCTAAACACTCCTTAGAGAGAGTATGTGTCACTATCATAATTACAGGTGCATGACTCCCTCATTAATAGGATGCAGTATGATATTTTGGCATATAACAGGCATGAATATAGGATGATAGTTTCAAGTGCCTTACAAATAAAATCGTATTAAAAATATAGACTGGAGGGTGCCAATATGGCTCACAAGGTGAGAAGGTGGGGTGGTCGTAGCTTCATGCTAGCATCAAGTTAGAATAATCGACAAAGTATTTAACGAGTTTTATAAACTGTAATATTAACTAATGGCTAATATCAGGGCAATAAGATGCAGAATCACCTCTTCCTGCTTAACTTCTCAGCTAAGGCTTTTGTGCTTGTGCGCACATCAGAACAGCAGTCACATCAGTTATTGTGACTTTGTCATGCTAACTAGGTAGCCAGATATAGTTTGTAAGCAAATGTGACCTTTAATGAAACACATTTGTCTTATTATGCCCAGATATAATCTTTAATGGCGTTATGACCCATGGAACACGCTCTATGACCCATGGAACGCACGCTATGACCAATGGAAATTGTTGCTATGACCCACAGAATGAGCGCTATGACCCATGGAAATTGTTACAATGACCCATGGAACGTGCGCTATGACCCATGGAACGTGCTCTATGACCCATGCAACGCGCGCTATGACCAATGGAAATTGTTGCTATGACCCATGGAACGCACGCTATGACCTCATGGAACGCGCGCTATGACCCATGGAAATTGTTACAATGACCCATGGAACACACTCTATGACCCATGGAAATTGTTGCTATGACCCATGGAAATTGTTGCTATGACTCATGCAACGCGCGCTATGACCAATGGAAATTGTTGCTATGACCCATGGAACGCACGCTATGACCTCATGGAACGCGCGCTATGACCCATGGAAATTGTTACAATGACCCATGGAACGTGCTCTATGACCAATGGAACGCGCGCTATGACCCATGGAAATTGTTGCTATGACCCATGGAACGCACGCTATGACCCATGGAACACGCGCTATGACCCATGGAAATTGTTGCAATGACCCATGGAACGCGCGCTATGACCCATGGAAATTGTTGCTATGACCCATGGAACACACGCTATGACCCATGGAAATTGTTGCTATGACCCATGGAAATTGTTGCTATGACCCATGGAATGCGCGCTATGACCCATGGAATGCGCGCTATGACCCATGGAAATTGTTGCTATGACCCATGGAACACGCACTATGACCCATGGAACGCGCACTATGACCCATAGAATGAGTGCTATGACCCATTGAAATTGTTGCTTTTACCCATGGAACGCACGCTATGACCCTGGAATGCGCGCTATGACCCATGGAAATTGTTGCTATGACCCATGGAAATTGTTGCTATGACCCATGGAACGCGCGCTATGACCCATAGCATTTATATCTTTAAAGAGTTGTCTTTTCCCCTTGGTTTTTAAAAAAATGCCTCTTATATCCTGTGAAGGTAAAAAAAAATCTTTTTAAAGAGTACACCTGTATATTGCCAATAATGCTTCTCTTGACAGCCCTTTCTCCTCCAGATGCATTTTAGGAATTGAGATATCATTCAATATGGCATACTGAGACTGATTTCTGGTCACAGACATGAGGAAGGAGGAAAAGAGGAGGCACAAATTAAAGAAATGAGAAAAGCTTGCAGTCTCTGATGTTTCAGTCTTTCCATTCCTTGTGTTGCCTATTTGCATTTTTGCACTGTGTTTTTCCTGCTGTCTATGCAGCTCTTTGTTCCATATCAGTAGTCAATAAAAAAGAACACGCCTCCAAATTTTTCCCAATTTAAAGTCTAAAGAAATGCATTTTGAAAACAAAGACATAATCACCCTGTGATTTCCGCTGAAAAATGTATAATTTCAACAATTTTGTTCATGTTTTCTCACATTCAGTGAATACACTTTAATTATATGACATTTTATATTATATTACAATTTGCAGACCACTGTGGATATAGAAAGAAAGAAAACCAAAGTTTGTGCCACTAAACAACACCACACTGGTCAGCTGCCATACACTGGTAGGATCTGTCAAGTGTGCCATATTGGCCAGCAGGAGCTGAAAGTCTAATGAAGGTCTAAATTAAACATTATTATCCCTTGCTGAATTTCCAAATGATTTTCTAGCAGTTTGGTTTGCTATATAACTGGTGTAATGGTATTATTTATACAAGATAGTTGTTTAATTGGGATTTAATTTGGGATTTCATAGCCAAATAACAGTGATTGTTACAATGTGTACTCTTCGTTCCAATCGCAAGCCAGGATAAAAGCGAAGGTTTGCATCAGGAAGGCTATCCGGTGTAAAGTGTTTGCCAGGTCAAACAGGTGGCACATCTGTAAGATTTCCATACCGGATCAGTGAGGATACCAGTTAGGACAAAGGAGAGGAGAAAGGCATGTTTAGAGGAAGTAAGAGAGGAGGTGAAGTATCAATACACAGGTGAGGACTGTTGACTGGTCAGCATCCTCACAGTGCATGACGATGTAAAACTGACTTCACTGTTGACAGTGATGCTGGTGTTCCAGCATTTTCCCATTGCAGGCTTTAAGCCTTGGTAGCATTTAGTCTGACATGTCTAATACTAGAAAAACTGTATTTGCTTTTATGTAATAGTCTTTTTATACTTGGTTATTTCCTTTTTCTATTTCAATTACTGTTAAAACCAAACTCTTACTCTTACCTACTACTGCTGCATCCACAGATCAAAGCATTTCTTATGAACCACGTTTCCCATGATGTTCATTTTTGTAATCAGTCAAAATAACACGGGATAAAAATGCTGTGGGATCTCGTGTAAGGTAAAACATCTGATCAAACCATTTTGGGCACCAGGAGTGTCCAAACTAAAACTTACAGCACTGCAAGATATTTCAGTCTGGACTGACAGAAAAACCGACAAACCTACAATAGCATTCCTGCAGAATCACACTGCAAACATGTAAATGTCAACAGTAACACTGCAAGAAAAAGAATAGCATCATGAATATTTTTAAGCCAGTTACAGGCCAGCTGCTAAAGTGAGCTTTTAGGGGCCATCAGTACATTCAGCAGGAAGGAGTGGATAATGCTCTCTCTGCTCAATTACACTGTATGTCTGACATTTAGCTCTGGTTTCTTTAGAGACCATCCAGCATTGGCTCACTCCTTCAAAATAAATATCTGTGGACTGGCTACTGAATACTAATGTAATGATAATGCCAAAGCTCCAACCTAATGTTAAATAATACATTTGAGGTTTCATGGCATCAAGTGGGAGAACAAAATTGGATTTTTTTTCCTTTCTGTGAATAATACAGATTCATTTGAAAACACAAAGAGCTTTTTTATGTGCTCAAATTGCCGTAAGATGGCTTCCTCTGGAGCAAGATATGAATCCCCGCCGGTCTAAAATTGAACCGTGCAGAAGCATTTTCTCCTACTTCTGATCTAACATTTTGATTTTCAGTTTCACTCACTAAAATTGAATACAGTCGTGCATTTGTCATCAGAATGACAGTTTCATACCTTTACCTGGCCTCAAGATGAAACCTTTTGCAGCTCTAAAGTGAAACAGCCAAATGAATAAAGGCATGATTCATTTTGTATGGGGAGGCAAACTATGAGTCTTACAGCTGGATTCATACTATTCAGAAAAGAACTTGTCCTGAATATTTTACATATAATCCAGGTTTAGCAGTCACATTTTGCCTATTCATGCTCTTTAATTCCAAGATCAGAATCACTGGTTTCCCTCACAGGCCAATACCTCCCTCTCCTGGCAGAAATCTCCACCTTCCATAAACAGCTGACTAATAACAAAAGTGAAAGAGCCTTCTGCTTTTGCTCCTTTCGTATTTAATGAGGTTCCAACCGCAAACAGTCAGTGAGTTGATTTCAGCTCCAGTGGTCGGTGGCTGTTATGTTTTCAGATGTTGTCCCTGCACTGTTCTCAAGCTGCCACTCTCTGTACTGTGACTGAATGCACTAAAGCCCGAGCACCCGCTGCACACCTCTTTATTAGCAGGCATCCAGAGGAAAGTAAAGAAAGAACACGACAGGGTCAGCCTGATCCCAGTGTTCAGAACAAGGACAGAAAGTTGTACAATTATCCCCCCCGTCACCCACCTTCCTCTCTGCGGTGTGAATCACAGCCTTTGGTCTGCCTCCTCCGCACACAACACAACCTGGAATGAACTGCCAGACCTTACCAGTGCTAAAACAATATGACTTTAAAGGGGTCCTGCTATGCTTTTCCTCACCTACTGTCATAAATGTGCTGTTACACCAGTGGGTGCAGGTTTTAAACATGAGATCAATGTATGTGCGACAGATCCCAGTGAGCTAAAAGCTCAGCGAACTGCTCTTAATGCTCAGCTTCAAACTGTTTTTTCTACTCCGGTCTCTCTATGCAGTCCCAAAACGCTTTTCAAGGAAAAATATTTGATTTTCACTGGAAACGGTGTGCCTCTTCTTCGAATAGTACCCCCTACCCCAAGCTACTCTCGAATGGCAGTGTGAAGTTGTACCACACTTTATCAGGCGCAGTTTGCACTGGACCTAGTTTATTTTTAGTTTCTGCAAGAAAACGTTTTAATAGCTGTACTTGTCTTTAGATTTGCATGTTTCTCAGGTTTGCACAGTACCATCTACTATCAATACATCACACACGCTTCGAGTCAGACTCATAGTTTGTTTAAAGGTTCAGTAGGCTGGATTTATAAATACTACTTTTGCTCATATTTGCTGAAACTGTCACTATGTCCCAATAGTTGAATATAACAGAGATCACCTCATATGACTCCTCCTGAATACCATTTGCAAGGATCAACCATGCCTGAATGAAAACAACCAGTCAGAGCGAGAAAGCACCTCCAACACACCTTCAAGAACTACTTGTGCCCATGCAGAGCAGCACCCCCGTGTTCACCATAAGGTCTCACTCAATCTAGTGGAGGCTGAAGTGGGAGAAGTTTCAGAAATTCATACGCTGAAAAACAACAGGCGGCAGTGATAAAGGCTCTGCAAACAGTTTGTAGGTGCCTTACACACCACCTTCTGGCAGGAGTACTATATTATCTTCTACCAGGCACCCATAAAAGCAAGGGGAAATATACACAGTATTACTTACGTTTACATAAATTGTTAATTCAGTAATTTAATGTTTCAATAGCCAAAAGAATCTTGCTTAAAAGCCAATCGTAAGCAAGATGGCTTAAAGATACTGTAATTGATTGTTTAACAGAAGCTTAAAACCTTATAAAATGAATTAACACTAACTATAACAGAATCCACAGAAGCTTTGACTTTATGTCCACAACATGTTTGTTTCGTTTGGAACAGATAATTGAAACTTTATTACTGGAGAGCTGGGATTAGGAATTGGTGGGAAAGAAAGGTTAAACAGCAGCATCCACTATTAAAACACTGCCCTCTGGTTGGTCAAAGTTTTCTTTAATCTTGTGGAGGGTAATTACAAAAAGTACCTTTATAACAGACGATGGCTTTAAATGTGGAGGCGCTAAATCAGCTTGTTTCCTCATTAGACAGTAAAGAAACTGAGCAGCTGCACCAGGTCCAGTGTGAATTATGTAAAGCTACTTTAATAGAGCCAAAGAATAAACACAGAGCTAGAAATGACCATAACACACTCCCTTAAAAAAAATGCTAGCAGGAAAACAAAACAAATTAAGATAAGCAAAATGGAGCCCGTTTCCCAAAAGCACCTTAAGGCTAAGCTTATTGGATTATCCACATCATTAAGAAAAAAAAAGTTTCCCAAATGCAAAATAACTTACAAACATTCTTAGAGATACTCAAACATTAAAGTGTGCCCTCCGCTGTGGCTGTGAAAAGCTGCAGAAGGGCCTGGGAGGAGGTTTAACTGCAGTTTTTATTGCTATGCTAATTTCTAAGCCCTGTTACGATCTCTCAGAGACTGCAGCTGGAAAGCAGCTATGTTTTATACGATGCCCATTTTCTCTTTGTAGCAAATAAATGTAATAACACGAAACAGAATCAAACAGTAACCGGTGATTGACACTTTTAATTCGATTTTTCTGGCACTTTTTTGTTATGTTGCGTGTCACGTACCTACATGATTAAGAGAAAGATGTTGATAATAATTGCCCAAAAGCATATATTTAAGTGCTGTGACATAATCGTAACTAACTTCCTAAGGGTGTTGGTGTGATTTGGCAACAAGCGGAGAAAGCCGTTGACAACTCCACTTTAAGCTGTGTTTTCTCACTGAACAATCACAAATGTTTCTACAACGTTCAAGCTTTTTAACTGATAAACTGCATTTTTATCCACCTCAGAAAATGTTTTCAGAGACTTAGATTATCAGGAAGCCGGGCCAAGATCTGTGAGAGTCTGAGCACACAAAGACCTCGTTTTCTCTCTGAACACGACAGGACAGAAATCCATTTTCTCAATCATGATGAATTCCGGTTTTCAATTTTGATTTGAACATTTGATTGGAGCTGTAAATGCACTATTATTCAGCACAGAGATTTGCCACAGGAACAGCAGAAACAACTGCCCATTCTGAGCCTGAAAAGGCAGTTTTTGAAAGATAATTTTCAAGGTACACAATGGCTGCAAGAGGCTGAGAGGACTGTTGCACATTAGCTGTTGAAAAGAGGCACCACCCTGTCTATAGATGCCCTGCAAATGGGGCATTTCTTTGGCTCTGGCAGGGCCTCGTAGCACTGGCTGCAGGTACACACATGACCACACTCTAGAAACACGCAGGAGCGTTCCCGGCTCAGGCAGACAGTGCAGCTAGTGGGGGATATGCTGCTTTCCTCTATGTTAAGTTCACGCAAACGCTTTCTCTGTTGTTCCTTGAACTCCTCGAGGATGCTCCTCTCCTTCTTGCTCTGTCTGCGGTGCATGTATTGCTTCCACAGGATGTAGAGGAGCGTGGAGCAGGCAGCCATGCCGAACACAATCGCCAGAATCCTCCAGAGTCTAACGCTGTTCCCCTGCTTCCGCAGGAGACACTCATAGTCCAGCCGAGTGAGGAAATAACAGAAGCCCTGTTTGGGTGGTTGGAGCTTGATCAGGTTGTTATCCAGTACCAGCTCCCCGACTCCTGTGATGCTGTCACCCACACGCAACATCTCCTCGGTTTCGTGGATGCCTTTTGGTCGCTCCCCGCTGATGAAGTGACCAATAACACTGGACAAGGATTGGACTGTGGGGTGGAAGTTCTCGTAGGTGGTCTCCAGATCCAACTCCGCTGCATCTAACGGGCGTATAACTCGGACTGTGGCAGCGATATCATCATCATGTGACCCGAGGGCAAAGGGAACCGTGTTAATGCGCTGATGAATGATTTTCTCTGTGCTGTTCCTGTGTGGAAACATTACATTACATCGAATTATAATTACTATCCATGTATCAGAAAATAGCAACAAATAATCATAAAGGCTCATTTTTCCACAGACAGTCCAAAGCTCATCTTATACAGACAAACAACCATATTTTGGCCTTTTTTGGGGGGATTATTGGCTCTTTATTTAAGCTCTAGTTTATTTTAAACAGTTTCTTTGCTTGACAATAATAATCTCAGATTATTCACAGATTTCCTTATTATCAAAACAGAGGCAAAAATGCTTTTTTTTTTTTTGCAACCTAAAAAATAAAGGGATTAAAAGAGGATGCATTTCAAATTATGGAAAACCGCTGATATAAAACTTTTTCAAAGCTTTCAAAGGAATAATTTAAAAATATATTTTTAAGAGTTTCAACTGTGAATGACTTTTTATTTGTGTTTTCTTTGGCTTGTTTTTTCCAGAGTGTAGGGTAGCTTTAATAAGAAGAATGTAGGTCAGCCTGTCAGTCACTGCTACATAATCTGTACGTTCTTTGCACGCCGCCTTTGTAATATGCAATGACCTAATGGACTTCAGACAATTTTGGGAGATTCAAGCGGGATATTTTCCACAGTTGCTAAAAATATACAATTACTTCAGCTGGACAGAGTGTGCACGCCCACACTTGCTTTAAATGCACTGCACTATTACCCCTTGCACAGCATCCGGTATGCTGTGGACAGGAGATATCTGAGTGTGAAGGCAAGACTGGAATTTTACATTCCTGCTCTCACCTGTGACCGTGACATGTGGGTAGTGACTGAAAGGATAAGAAGATCGTGAGAATAAGAATAAGAAGGTAAAAAGCTTTTTCTGCTCTGTCTGTCTTAGTGACAGGAGAAAAGAGTAGAGCTAAGGCAGATCAGGACATGGTTCAGCTAGCCTTGAAAGGCCATCTCTGCTTAGAGTGCCACCCATGCGACTCAGTTAAGTAGCAGAAACCAGGATGCCAGGACTGACTAAACAGTTGGCAGCAGTTTTTCTTTTCCCTGAATATTTGGTCATGCCTGTGAAAACAAGTTAATGGAGAAGAAGATGACTTCAGCAGGAAATAAGCTCAATTTAGTTGCTAGAGTATTTGGCTCTTGAGTTGTTTAGCAGGCTGTTGTCTGCGTCAGCGTTACCATCTGCTCTCCCTCTACTACAACACTGACGCAAACATCAGCACGTAATCCTGTTCTCCGTCTACGTTTATGAATGAATTTGATAACTGCATGCCGTCATTAAACCAAAAA
>VOQK01018814.1:2233-25130 GCA_015052645.1 Benitochromis conjunctus
TTCTAGGCTCTGATAAGAGTTTAAAAATACCCTCATAAGGTTTTCTATTCTGGGGATGATACTTGACGTATTAGAGATCGCCTCTGTGTTTGTTTCAGGATGAAGAGGCTCTCTGCGCCGTCACAAATTTGAGAAGGAAGTTGCATTCTCGACCGTTTCATTTACATGTTCAGGACAAATATAGAAGTAAGAGCAGTTTGAGCAGATACCTTAGAGCTGCACATCGTCTCTCTGTGGGGCCCAGCAGCGACCGCACGCAGGAAACTGAGAGATGTGACCTTAAAGGCGTAGAGGGGAGGAGGTTTTTTTGTGTTTAACTTCTGCCACGTTTCCCTTCATTCTAGGTCTTTTTTTTTTTATTAATGTGACACAACTATGTCCCTTGCAGTCACAAAGGCAAGAATTAAGGGAGGAAATAATGACGCTACAAACTTCAGATTTGAGCAGGTACAGTCTGTGCCCAGTGAATCACCGATCACCATTACCGCACACTTCCCAGAATGCACAGCGTGCATTTTCATTCACAAGTGGAAAGCCACAAATGTACGGAACATGTTCCCTGTTTTGACTGTACCCTATGCACATAGCATCACAGAAAAACGCTTCAGTAAACGAGGCGCTGTTTGCGTCACCGTAGTTAACATATTGGTGCATGAGCTACTCTTTGTTTCCTTTTTTTTCTATCTAGGTCAGAAGGTGCCGTGCCATGCCGCTGGTGCAAATAACACAAGTGCCACCAGGCAGTGGAGGGGCTGCAAAGTGCAGCAAGGTAGCTGCAGTGTTCACATGTGCACAATAATAGTTTGTCAGCAGGATTTGGCTTCATATTTTCATATATATGTTGTTTGTTTCTTGCTTCTTTGTAAGTAGCTGTATTAGCATCAGGGCAAAACTTTGCTTTAGAATATTTGCTCTAAAGGTGCTCGTTGATGGGAATCCAGCATTGCACTACAGCTGTGAGATTTCTGATGCTCATAGCTGTGGATTTCTTACAATATTGAAATATTTTAACACAAAAGACAAATCGTATTATCAAGAGGGAAATGGAAACAACAACTCCCTTGTGTTTTTCTTTTTTTTTTGGCTGAGCTTGATTTCAGTATGGAAGGCGTCGCTACAAAAGCAGGGAGGATCGCTTGATGTGAGGCTTTACAGATGCCCGCGCATCTGTGAGAGACATTATTCTATTTCTCCAGATAATGATAGCAATTTGTGTCCTCTGAGCTCATAATGAGCGTAGATGGAACCAGTGTAGCTTGTAAGCGTGATGGCAGCCATTTAGACGTGGCCTTTCCTCACTCCTGTACCCCGAAGTCATAAGCAACACTTATTTAGAGTGAGTGAAGACGGCTTTTGGTTCGATTTGATCCAGTAAACAAAGATGTTGAGCTTAAAACGTGTGATGAATTCAGGGCATCGGCATTGCAGCTATTTTATGTCTCTGTACAGCAGGGACAGTGAGGAAGCAGAAGAGGTCGGAGTCTCTTCCTCTGGAAGTAGACAATGTGCAGTTACTCTTCAGCGTGCCTTTAAAGCAATATTGGGCAATCTCGTTTCCTCTGCCTCAGAGCTGGTTGCACAGATGACGGAGGGGTAACAGTGAACCGTTGAGCCTCAGTATAATAGATACAGTCATGAAGCTGAGGGTCAGTTCCTTTCTCTGTCACATAAACCCACACACACAGAAACGGGGCATTTGCAGAGGAACAGCTGCTCTTCCGGTCTCTGTGTGGACAGCGTGCCACATCTATAAGGACACTGTTTTATAGAGGCGGTCGAGGCACACAAAGACACACATGCTGTCAAAGTACCTATAACATCTGCGCCTTAAACCTCTCTGCCTTCGTCTCTCTCGTGGTGTGCCACAAGGTGTATTTTCAGATTTACAGGAAGTGGCAGTGCTCTGCCAGCGCGCAGTGTTGATGTCATGGCAAATAGCATGTCAAACAATAGCATGAGTTAAGTACCTTTATTTAACTGTGGACAAACAGCACCACAGTTGCAATAGAAAGAAAATTTCTACATAATGGTGTGTGAGGTGTGCATCGCGCTGTTTAATACAAGAGGAAGTTCCTGTAGGTTTTAATACTACAGAAAAGGCTTTTCAGAGCATGCTCCCTCTTTGCATTTAGGCGAGCAATTAAAATAATACAAGACGATCAAATGCAGTGATTTGTGAAACTTTCAGATTTGTACTTTCAGCTCTGACAGCCTCCTCTACAAAAGACGGCCAAAAATGAACTGAAACTGGACCAGACGCCACTGGAGTCACACGTTAGATGACCTTAACCATACTTGCTTGCTGTAAGACACGAGGGACGCGTACAGAGAGAGAAGTCCGACGTAGACTTAGATTTTAAAAAAGAAAAAAATCATAACAAATAAAGCTCCAGTGACCGCTGTGTGTGCATGGATGTGGATGGACAAGGGAGCAACCAAACAATGAATAATTAACATGGTAAACCCTCGCCCCTTTTTACCCCGTCCTATTAATAATGTAACAGACTCATTTTCTGTCTTCGAGGGACAAATGCAACGGAGGACAGCTCTCCTTGAAATATGAAATTTGTTAAATTGTGTTGACTGGCCTCTCTATCTATAGAGTTTAGAGGAAATCTGTACCTCTATATATAGTCATAATAAACAGTGCAGTACAGCAGAGCTGATGCAAGCACAAACGACATTTCAGTCTTTTTACTTATTGGTCGTTTTGCAGGTGAGTACATTTAAGTTCCCACTGAACTAAATACGCCCGACAGAACAATAAAACAAGCAGAGAGGGTTGATGTCATAGACTGTAGGTAAAAGATGGATGTAGCGATTATGACCTCATCTATTGATTTCGTGAGCCTCGATTTCAGTATTCTGGCTGTCATCATGTTGGCCTCTTGCAGCAATATGTGGATGGAAGAGTGGTTCAGCTCACGCTAGCAGGTTTGGTTAGCAAGTTGCATACATAGGTTCTATGGGCACATCACACAGACACTTACTTACACAGCAAGACATATTATTGTTTAGTTAGATATATTAACATTTTTAAAAAAGGCGCCACTGCAACCACAATTATGCGATTGAGTTTCACGTACTTTTTAGCTCAAGAGACCCATGTCATCTCTTGTGCCAGGTAGAAAAGTTGTTTGTCGTTTATCTTGTCTCCCTCCTCTCACCCCCAACCAGTGACTGTCCCTCACTGAGCTGTGTTCAGCCGGAGGGTTTTTCCTGTTAAAAGGAAGGTTTTCCCTCCCATTGTCGCCATGCTTGCTCACGGTCGCTCGTTTTGGTTGTTTTCTTCATTTTTTCTCTATTTTAGCAGTTGTTGTGATTTGACACTATATAAATACAATAGAATGGAATCAAATTGCATTTATTTCTACTGAAAATTTTAACATTTTAACATGGAAGCCCACTGGAGTTTACTCACTTGTTAAACCAGCCTTTAGTGGCCGGTTGCAGAACTGCATTTTTCATACTTTGTCACACATGCTTCAAAATAACAGATGCAGTCATTGCTTTCATATTGAGCCGTTACACTTCGATTGTCATGAAGAAAATAATTGCCAACAACAACTCTGACTAACCGCTCTCCTGTCAGCATCACCTTGAAGTTCTGCAAAAACATAATAAAAGCGAGACTAAAAACAATCCTTTCATTCCATTAGTGATGATGGATGTATAATATCAAAGGCAGAACTGCACAGAAATGTTCTGACAGGTCATACTTGTTGGCTTGAGTACCCGTGTCACTGCAAAATATTGCTCACAGTAATGGCAGATGTATTTTTTTTAGATTTTTCGAGAACCTGGTGTTTTTCTTGTCACCTTGATAGCTATCTTCTTTGTTAAAATCGGCCCACTGAGCACCAGGTGCCAGCAGGAATGGAGGCTTATGTGTCTTTGGGGACCAATAGCTGAGATGGGCACTTGCAAAACAGCTTGAATTAAAAAGAAGAATAAAACGCATCACAAAAGAACGAGAGTGCATCATCTACTTAGAAGCCTCTGGACTTGGCCCAGTTCACTGTGTGCGGTGTGGTAGTGGGTCCGTGAGGAAGATTGAGGAAGCCGGATCCAACCGTTGGGCATTAGAATGAACTCATTTTCTGAATCAGGTCCAACCACATTAATACATATTTACTCTCTTCAAAGCAGTGCAGCTGCTCCGGCTCGATGTCACATATTCGGAGGCAGAGCAGGAATGCAACCTGATCTCAAATGTAGCAGGACTGCGAACGATCAATAATGAGAGTGAGACTGAGCCTGGCTTTAAATTTCCCCAAATCAATCACTGTTAGGAGTTGATTTAGACCTTGTGGTTAAGAATCGCCAAGACAGCTTTTAACTATAAGAATAGACAGTGGCGTTAGAAGAGCTGTCCTATGAAGCAGGACACTTTCCAATAGAGTCAAACTGTGTGTGTGTGTCATGGTTCTGGGTCGGTGACCTGGTGTTTTGATTTTTGTATTATTATTGAGCTTTGATTTCATCATGGTTCATCATTACTAGTCTTTCTGTTTATGGTTCTGTATTTCTAGCTCTAGTAGTTCTTTGTTCTGTGATTTCTAGGTCCTAGGTTTTGTTTCTGTGTTCCCTTTGTTCGGTGTCAAGTCCATGCCTCTGTGTCTGTGGTGTGTTTCCTGTTTTATTTTGATAGTCCCTGTATTGTGTGCAGTGTCTCTGGCTTTGCTTCCCTTGTCTTGTTGGGTCTAATTTCTCACAGCTGTGTTTCCCTCCTGTGTCCCATTCCGGTGTGTATTTAAGCCCTGTGTTTTCCTTGCTCTGTGTCGTGTTGTGCTCTCATATCTGGTTGTGTGTTCTGTCTGCCTGTTAAGCTGTGTTATGATTCCCAGTGTAGTTAGTTTTCTGTTCTGTTTTTTTGTCCAGCAAATAAAGTCGAGTTCTGAGTTTAGTTTTGGCATCTTGATTCCTGCACTTGGGTCCTGCCTGCTGCACACAGACCATGACAGTGTGTCACTTTGTGGTCACATGTCAAAACAGTGCCTTTTGAAAGACTTGCATGCATCTGTGGTGACAAGCGTGGTGTGACACAACTTCAGCTTTGCCTTTGAAAGACGGCACGCACAGAATGAAGTTACAGGTCGAAATGACCGCCTCAACCTGACGCGATGGAGTTGATAAGCCTGCAGTAACTTTTGCCACTGATCAGATCTAATTGCTGCTAAGCTGTTAAGCTGATTGCTGCAGCTTCACCCAAAGGGAAACCAGATAAAATCTCTCTCGTCTTGATCGGGAGGCTATCTTTTCTTTTCACGGTCAAACACTGGAAATGGCCGCGCCATCAGCGGTAATTACGATAAAAGCACATGAGCTGAAGGTTGAGTCACTTTCACAAAGTAAAAAAATGTGCTCATTCACTCTGCAGTGTGGGAGCCAGTCTCCCATAAGTGTGGTGTACAGTCGATGACGACACACATCCTCTCGGAGTTCAAAAGTCAGTCATCTCTTCCTGTTTCACAGGACGTAGACTCGCATGAGCCAGTGCAAAATAAGTCAAGCAGCCATGACTTCCCCAAAACTGTGCATGTTTAATTTGACTCTCCTCTGACTTCCGCATGTGTCCTAACGTTGTACACAAGAGGCGCATTAACCTTGTCCTGGACTTAACACGGACGTGGTACTCACCTACTGTCATCAGTTAAGCCAGCCAAGCCCAGAGCAGTAATGGTCCTTCAAAGCCCATCTGGTGCACTATGCAAAGACATATAATACTTAAAGATTTTCACCCGGTCAGGTGTGTTTGAAGATATTTGTAAGAATAATTGTGAAGAATGATTGTCTGATGCAAGTTATGAACTGAAGTGCATGTTTCTTCTTTTTCTTAAAAAAAACAAATCAGTTTTTCACTTTAAATGTTGATATGATGAAGAGGATGTTTGTGCCTCAGGTTTCCACTTGCAAGATGAGTGATGGACCTAGACTCGCTTTTTTGTGATGCAAGTGAAGGCCTCAAACTAACATTTAGATGAACACAGTTAAACGCTCCACTCTTTAGTATAACAGTGTCGCAGCATGGAAAATTGAATCCGTATTAGTATGTGCAATAAAGCTCAAACATGAAAGATAAGTTACATTTACAGAAGCTTATTTTATGACAGGAAGTCTGCTTACGTTCCCCTTTCTGCTTACAAGTTTCAGGTTTTTATTTTTGCGACATGACTTCATGACTTCTGATGGGTGCAAGCATTACTTTGGCATTGAAATAAACAGTTTTAGCATGCGAGCGTAACACAGAGATCATTACCGTCCAAAGGCTGAGTTCTGAGATGCAGTATTAAACACTGCTGTCTGCATGTATTATTAAGTTTCTCAGGGATGGATACTGCCTCTTGCATCATGGGAGCATCTGCAGGAAAAAGCAGGCAGCAGCCTCCCAGTTATCTTAGTTATCTGAGTTGCATCCCTGGGTTATACGACTGAATATATGACTAAATAGAAAAACAAAGAAACTGTTTTATTTTGATTGCAAAGGACAATCATTTTTATATACAGGACCAATTACAACCAACCAGCAGTTTTGGATGAACAGCAGGAGACTGAAGCTGCTGTTTTCCCTAATTTGGGACAACAGAGATCACATGTGGGAAAAAGTCAGTTTAAATGGCAACGCAACCAGATCATGAAGGTGTAAATCATGACCAAATCACATTCTGTGCTCTCCTTTATTGATGCCATTTAATTCAAACAGTTGAAGTGGTTTGCGCTAGCCAGCCCAGACAGTGACGGGTCAAGTTTCTGGTAATGTGGTGGTCGAACTGTGGCTTGGAGAGCATCGCGGGAGGTCAAGCATAGTTTCCAGCAACTCCTGCTCCATCTGACGTAGACTAATCTGTGGATGTAGCCGAGCTCATGCATATTTGGAGTAGATAACTGATGTGTCATGCTACATGCTATAGCTTAAAAAGAAAGTCGAGCAGCATCTCCACGGACAATAACCTGCTGTTTATCCTTATTGTGCTAGAATATGAACAACGTCATAATGATGACATCAGCTTTAGCCTTTTTCTAGTAGCAAGAGCGATGTTATGATATTGCATCCTCTACTGCTAATAGATTTTAAACCAGTGCGATACAGAATCATCACATGCACATTTACAATCAATGTACAATCAGCTGTACTGAAAGCTTTTGAAAAAAGAGCTTCCCGTTACTGTTTATTGTCTCAAGCCTAATATCCTAAGTTATTTTTTATTGCCCCCTCAGTCAGTCCTCCTATTATGAGATGATCCTCTTATGGTCATATTAGAGTTTTGTTTGAGCCAGACTGATATTTGCTCATAAAATTGCTCAGCTTGGCATATCGTGGGAAAACATTAAGCTGGTTATCAATGATTAGTGCCGTAGCAGTTTATGTGTATGTAGCAAAAAAAGACATTAAAAATGCAAATAATGGCTTCCTATATATATTAAACAGAAACTTGAGGGGGCTGGGACAAAAACACCAGTTCCTCTTTGCTTTGTACTTTTTCACAAGGTATATGACGCACTTCTCCGTCGTGGTAACACACAGGACAGTTTCTCTTCAGTGACTTCAGAGAGAATGTGTATGTTTAACACCGGTGTGGCTCTGTTGAAGATCTCGTTGAAGACGTTTTGTGTTCAAAGGTAAGAAAAGGACTGCTTTGCTCTCAAACAGAAACAAAGAAAAATCATGAGATTTTAAAATAGTGTTTTGCAGGTTTGGAAATATTGGGGGTAAAATATAAATGTAGAAATTACTGGAAAAGCAAGGCAGGTCAAGTTGATGAATACCCACTTAACCGAGTGTGCAATTCAGTTAAGAGCTACTGAAAAAAATATTATATTGGTACGTCTGAGGAGACTCACCTGGTCAATCAGTGTTGATGCTCTTTATCCAAACATCAGAACATCAGACTCCGTTGAAGCTGTTGCTCTGATTGGGATGTAGCTAAAATGCAGTTTTAAACACGTCTGGCTTCATGTGGAACACATGTAAGGCATGGCTTCAGAAAGAGCAGGACCTGGAGTCAGGATGGATGAATCATCCGCTGTGTAGTAAAACACTTAACAAAGAATTTGAGAGGCAGCTAAAAGGGCCAAGCCACAGAAATAATGCCTCTACTCCATCGCCCGCGGTCAGTGCTACCCTTTCACCCAGTCTCGAGCTGGAGATCGTTTTGGATGCTGTGTCTATAAATTGCAGTTGCAGAGTTACTGTGGCTAATTATTCATTTGACACATGTGAAGTCACCCCACTGCCTGGTGGTGACTGAAACCCACAATGAATCTACAGCTTCTTCAGGATTTAGACTTTGATTAGAGTTAGGTTCAGGCTGTGGTTCACTGCATCCAGAGAGTCTTTCAAGAAGACAGATTCATTGCCCTTCTGGTATCTGGACTAATCGTGCTTCCATGCATAGTCACCCCTAGAGGCTCATTCTGAGCTGTCAAACAAAGCAAAAAAACCTCTGGCTGAACACACCCATCATGCACTCAGGGTCAGGACAGTGTTGGCAGGTGACACAACCTTTATTATCTCATTGCAAAATGGGCTCTGAAGTACATTTATCATTATTACAGGGTATTTTAATTATATTTTTTAAAATTTAAGATGCACTGTATTGACATGGATTTTTAACCATATGCGTTCATGCATGGCCAGTTGTTTTGGCAAATGTATAGTTATTAGTATATTCTCAAAGGTGTGGAAAAGGCAGGCATTTTTTGTACTAAGTGTATATCAGCAGTGTTTGAAACATTTTGCTCTTTTGCACAGAAGAAACTCTGTACATTTCCCTCAGCTGAAGAAAATACGCCCGTGTGAAGATGGCGAAACAGCCGTCAGATTGTTTAGATGCGAATCAACCAAATCGGTCGCTGATCAAGTTCTGTGCCGTTTCTTTTTAAAGCTACTTAGTTCAGTTCTCTCTAATTATGATGACAAAACACTGCAAAAGCAGAACACGTAGGTCTCTGTTTATGATCAGTTTCAGGTACTCGGGAACAATTATAATCTATGAGGAACTACGGTAATCATTTGGAGAAGTACCTATAAATATCCTAAAGATGAGGTTTGGGAACGCCCATTTAATATTTCTGGTTTCATGCAAAAAAAAAAGTGAGAACCTCATTTATGATAAATGAGTTGTGACATGTATTTGGTGCAGAGGTACACTCCGTATGTGTAAAGTAAGTTATTGTAATCCTAATCATCATTTAACAGTAATTTAACAAGGTCACCACTGCGTGCGTGTGTTCGTATTTATAGCAGATGTTAAGCAGCTGGTGCACTGTGGAAAACGGTCACACATTGTGATGTGTTTGCTGATTGAGTGCTACCGTAATATTTTGTAATGTTGTTAGATTTTGTCAAAGCTGGAGCATCGAGATGGATTGTGGGATGCACAGATGTGTTTTCTTGCTGTGCAAACTGTCACTTTTGTTATCCTGCGGCCACCACTCTGATACACATCTATGTATGCCACACCTACTGTATATAATGTCTGTTACTTACTTTTATTCTTAGAAATATGAATTCCGTCAGTCACAAATATGTTTTGATTTTATGAAAGGAAGTCGCAACGTGACAGCGTCCACCTTGTTTTCCTCGCTGTCTTGTTCTTGTAGTTTACCATGGATTATGACCAAGGGTGCTGACACGAGCATCACCAGGCGCGGGCTTGTTTGACAAAAGTGGAGCTGTTTCGGTAAACAGGGTTGTTCTAAAGATTCGGTGGACTGGATGCCACATAGAGAGGGTGGCACCAGGCAGGTTGCTATGGAAACAAGGACTGATTCATAGTTTGAGGGCCCGAGAAGCTTAGGAACATGAGATTTTTACAAAGGCGCCGACTGATAAGTGTCCAAGTTCAACCAGCACTGTGTGTTGGAGGAGAGAAGGAGTGCTTCTGGTAGACCTCAGGCATTCAGATTGTTGCTGGAACAACATGAAAGCAATCTGCGATTTTTTTCATCTTTTTTTTTTTTTTCTTCCAAAAACAACCTGCTGCCAATAATCTACACCCCCACTCTGAGACGGTGGAGAGAATTGATTGCTCACACTTCTTCAAAGCATTGTGAAACATGCAGATGACGCCGCATGTAATGATTGCAGATAGGCAAAGACACAGATCATTTGTGCCCACATGGGCGTTGAACATCTGAAAGTTTCCAGGAGGGAACATGAGCAGGTTTTTAATGTCAGAGGCTGTAGCACTCCACGCAGAAGCAAGCAAAGCAGTTAACTGGTGCTCATTTGTCAGATCAGGAGCCACACGTGAAAGAGAGGGGTATGGGAGCTTACTGGGGGCCTCATTAAAACAATACTGTAATACTAAAATACAGTGTAACCAGTGTGGTTTGATTTCCCATTTATACAAGCAATATCCACCTGACAAAATGCAGTTTTCTCACAATTTCAAAATAGAATGGAAAACAGCATTTAACAGTTCATTTACATAGACCGAATATGCTCTGCGGTAGATGAAATTCAAATGGAGCACACTCCTTATGTAATGCAGGCACATTGGATGTCAGTTTTTTTTAAGTTCAAATTAAAACACGAGGACAGCTCGTGGCTTTTGTTTTCCAAAGGAACAATGCGCTAAACAGCGAACAATATGGAATGAACAGCACTTTTGAAAACTCGGGAATTGCATTTAAATATTTCAGTATTAGATTAGGATTGTCGCGTTAATTAAGTTCGCTCTAGACTTCCACAGGAAACCTCGACTTAATCAGAAGTGCTAAAAATGAAAAGACCTTTGCCCCTAATTCAGTACTTCACTGTGCTATATCTTTCCCGTTCCAGGCATGCAAAATAAGCATCTTCACACTACTTCAGACATATATGAATGTAATGTTATAGTTACACATAGTTACAAATATTACTCATTCACACTGAACGTGTGTATGACGTATGACGTGTGTACGCGTATCTGTAACACTGTAACAGTAGCCAGCCGTAAGCATAAACATTTACGCAGAGCCTCGAGGCACCACGGAGGTCACGTCTTTGGCTTTGTTTCTACAAAGTTTGGGGATTAAATAACCTGAGGAGAAATTTACACTTGGAGTATTTACAGAGGAGTCACTCGTGGTGATTGCTTTTAGGCTGGATTAGAAACTTGAGGATATTCCAACTGAAATTAAAATGTTAATGCTGAAAACACAGCATACATGTCTTAAGTAGTCATCAAGAGGTTTGCACATAACACAGGTTGAGTTTTTATCAGTGAGAAATAAGAAAACAGCTTGTGAAAATCTATGGCGGCTTATATTATTACTATATTATTAGTTTTTAGATCAATTATAACATGTCTGGGAAAGCATATTGTCACAATAATGAAAAAATAGGCACAGAAGACAATGCTGAATGTGTTCCAATGCATCATTTGTTAGAATAAACAATAATAGAGAAGTCTAATAATCATTGTTTCCCCTTTTTCAAACCTAGACATAATCTGCTTTAGAGAGAACTTCCTGCTCACAGTGCAACCAGCTCACATCAACGATATAACATGACCTTCACGTTTATTAGCATACCTTGACACACGAGCAAATCGACAACTACATTTGATCCCTATTCAACTTTTGCTTTTTTTTAAATGCATTTTTTAGCGGCAAAGTTAAAACTGTACGTTGATATATTTTCTTTGGGTGAAAAAAATGAAGCGAACGTGAGCGGCTGCAAGGAGGGGAAACCAAGATTTCTTGTGACTTCCTCACCATTTGGCATATTTTTGTGTTGTGTGTGTTTGTGCATACTTGGATTGCTCATGTTGTAGGGACCTAAAATAGTTTACACAATCACACTGTGGGGACTCGACCCCTTTTGGGGACAAAATACAAACCTCTAGACAGAGAGGGTTTTTTTTAATGCAAGTAGCGTTAGAGTTGGGAGAAGGAAATGAATGTAAGTCAGTGTGATGTGTGTGTGTGTGTGTGTGTGTGTGTGCGCGCGCTCTGCACCGCTGCACCTGCTCTTTAGGCTGCAAGCTCGATAGAGGAGATGGGTGCTTAAAAAAAAAACTAGACAGGAAGAAGCTTCATACCTTATTGAGAGCGACAAAAAGGTTTCAGCTTGAGCTGACTGACGTCAGTGTGGTCCAAAACAGGGTACGAGCGACAAACGATGACACAAACAGGCTGATCTGTAACTAGAACTGAATCCACTTTGACGGTAAGTCTGCTTTGTTGAAACACAAAAAAGATGAACCATTTTAGGGCTTAAAAACAGGGAAGCGCTCTTCTTCGCAGCTGTTTTCTCAAACCCTCTTGACTTTCAATGACTCTCAAAATAGTGAAAGTAATATCTGTCCCAAAACATGGCATTTGCAGTTATTTAAAGTGCTTTTTGTTGTCGATGCTGGTGTATTTGTTTAAATACTGGCGCGGGAGTGAACTACAAAACTGTTTGGTAGTGTGCGAACCACAGCGTCGGGGTGGAGGGGGGGGTAAGAGACACAGCGTACACTTATTTCGCTTGTATGCTGGCACATTGTCAGTAAGCCAGGAAGGACCCTCCCCTGTGTTAATACTGTCTATTGTGAGCGTGTGCAGGGTGGATGTTGTGAGCATTAAGTTTGCTATGGAACTATTTAGGGAAACTTTGGAACGGAAAGTGTCTAAAGGAAAGAATAATAACGAGGGAAAACAGAAAACAGAGGTACAAGGCATTACTCAACAATAAAACACACGTCAGACCTGCTTATGCCTTATTGTTGCTATTCAATACTTGTTCAAAGCCTTTTCTGGTGAGCTGCTACGGGTTGAATATAAAGCTGTTGATTAAGATTATAACAGTGTGGGTAAAATGTGACGATGGGGTCCACATTTATATTTTTCTTCCTCTTCTTTTCTGTACAGGTTGCCGGTGGATAAGACCGAAAGAGAGGCTGCAAGCACCGAAAGCGTGCACACGGAAGGACGCTGTGTTGATACATAAGGAGCCTCTCTTACTCAGAGGACACAAAGTCAGGCTCCAGTGATGATCCTCACATCCTTTACAGGAAGGAGCACCCCGCAACTGGAGTACCACCTAAACACACATCTGCACACCTGGATGGACCGCTGCAGAAAGCAGCAGCGCTTTTTCACGCGTCTTCATCTTCCACGCTTGAGAACATATTGACAGAGCGCAGCGTCTCACACGGCATCTGTGAGAGCCCGAGGGTGGAGAAGAAGGTCAGCCTTAGTAAGTGGTGTGAATGAGGACTAAGTTTGCTGCTTTCGCTCAGTGTTCCCATTTCACACCAGCGCCATAGAGACCGGGACGACAATTTAACTGGGGGTGGGGGTGGTTTAGCGGGAAGCCCTGGAGCAGAGTGGAGAAAAGACCGCTGGACTGGAGTTGGTTTCTCAGGTGGTCACCATGCAGTCAGACGACCTCTTCATTCGCAAGTTTCGCCGTCAGAATCAGCGGCCGCCTATCGCAGCAGTCAACTTTGACCCCAAGAGGGAGGGTGTAGTGGAGTGGCCGCCCAGAAGGGACGGCGATGGGGCCGAAGCGGACAGCCTCACCCCGAGCCGCGCGGGGTTGACCCTGCGGTCCATGGCCCGGGGGCACATCATGCAGAGAAGTAACAGCGATGTAACACTTGGGGACTTGGACTCCTCTGGAAAGGCGGGGGGGAAAACGGCACGAGCGGTTGGTGAGATGGTGGATGCTGGGGTTCAGGGAGACACAGGTGTGCTGTTACACAGGGAGTACGGCAGCCTGTCATCACTCGAGAGACAGACTCAAGCCCAGGAGCCAAGAGCAGACGACCAGGGACCCCTGAGTCCAAGTGCCCTCCGCTTTAAAGACCCTTTCCTGCTTTTAGGGCTGCAGGGACACCCTCCAGAACCTGATGGATACTTCCGGGGTGTTTGCACAGTGGATTGCCCAAAACCCGTTAAACCACCAAAGCCTGAAGGTCTTAGCAAAAAGTCTAAACCCACGACCTCTCAGGTCCCTCAACCAGTCCCATATGACAACATCGGGGGCGGAGCCTGGGTGAGGAGCTTTGCTCACTATGACGTGCAGAGCATCCTGTTTGACCTAACCGAGGTAGCCACAAACAGAGACAGTATTGGACGGAAAAAGAATATCACCTCAGGGGCTTCAGCTGCCTCCCAGCCCCGCCCCCTCTCCCTGTCCACCCCATCCTCACCTGCGCAGGGCGGGGGTGGCAGCACAGGGAACGCAGAAGACAACGAACAGTCAATGATGCTAGACGAAGGTGATGGCAACGATAACGAGCTCCTCCTCAGCTGCCCCCACTTCCGCAATGAGACTGGAGGAGAGGAGCAGGTGGGCCTGGGTCGATCCCAGGGCAGGAAGGGACTCTGGTCTAGCCTTCGAATCCCCAACGATGCAGTTTCGGTCCTGGAAGAGCCCAGAGAAAGCAATGTGCAGCAGCAGGGCAAGAGCAACTACTTCATAGAGCATGCTGATCTGGGAGCCCATTACTATCGCAAGTATTTCTACATGAAAGGTACGTGTCACAATGTCAAAGGATTACAATCAATTACTTTTCAACTATTCCCTGTTAAGTCTAAGACTTGCCGAGATTTCTGAATTTTCTCATCATTTAGAGGCCATGTGAAAATCATTCAGTCACTTTTTTTATGCTTTTTTTAATTTTAGCCTTTCCTCGTGAGTGTTTATTTATATGCGTGTTTATTGTGTGTGTTGTGAGTAATAAAGGGTCAAGAGCCCTGAGTTTCCCTTCAATGCAGTAGGTAGGAGTAATTGCACCTGAGTCACTGATTGAATGGCTATAATAGCAATTTTAGAAAAGCTTTATAGATTTTTTAGATTTTTTTTATTTTGGCGTTGTTTTCAGCATGTCGAGTTCACGATCATATTGCCTTGATATTGATATGAAGAGGTAGAGTCTTCTGCTTAAAGAGGTGGTTTAAAATAAATATCAGTAACTTTTTTTTTTTAATAAATGAAATAGATGAAAATTAAAATGTAAAATAGAGTTATATGAAAATAAATGCATCTTAAACCTTGTTTAGGGTTTTAAACCTCTTTCTTTTATATTTTACATTATGTTGCCATTTTTGGTCCTCCATATAAATCCCCCTCACCTCCCCTCTGTTATAATTTATGTACAGGTCTGTATAAGCCTTATAGTGCTCTGATAGCTGTTTGACCCGTTGTGGGTTTTCCGGTTCCTCTCAGCATTTATTTGTCTGTCCTTCCTGTCTGTCCGTCGCAGAACATCAGAATTTTTTTGGAATTGACGAGCGCCTCGGGCCGGTGGCCATCAGCTTCCGTCGAGAGGAGAAAGAAGGATCCAGCGGCGCTCAGAACAACTGTAGAATCATATTTCGCACCACAGAGGTAAAGCAGCACGCTTCTCCCGTCCTGTGTGTAAAATCGATTCGACCGGATGTGTTGAGTGTGAATCCCGTCCGCAGATGAAGACTCTGCGAGGTTCCATCCTGGAGGAGTCAGTGCCCTCTGCGGCTCGGCACACGACCCCCAGAGGCTTGACTCCCAAGAGGCTGCTGGAGTTCATCATGCCTGAACTGAACCAGCACTGCCTTCGCTTGGCCTCAAACTCCCCCAAGGTGCGGGACACCCTGCTCAAACTGGATGAACAGGGGGTGAGTAACGCGACACTGGTGATACTGAAGACTGCTGCATGTGTCAGGCAGAAAACTGTGAATTGTGTCAAACGGCATCAGATAGGGTTTGTGTGTTTTTCTGCACTTTTTGTTAAAAGCCTGCAACTGCTGTCCAAGAGGTCATTTAACACAGTTATTACATTTGCTTCTGTTCCATTAGAACTGGAGATTAAAGCTAATTGTTTTCAAGTTGTTTATGTACTGCAGAAAGAATAGAAAACGAAAAGCTCTCGCTTTATTGTTTTTCGACTGCATTGTTTTACTTGGAGCCGCTGCTTTTTCTTCTGTGTTCTCTTTCTTGTGATATCACAAATATTATTCACTGAGTAAAATTAATTCAAATTTTAATTTGTTTTTAATTAACAGTTCATATTTTGTCGTGATTAGAAATTTTTACATTTGTTTGTCACGCATCCTGAGCCCAAAACATTTAGTGTGCCAATTGTTTTGAAAAACACTAAAAAGAAACAAATTATGAGATTTAAATGATGAAATCAAAAGGTACTAATGAATATAAAAATGTGCCAAACATTTAATTAGTTAGATACAAAATATTTTTTGCTGATTACCCAACACTGAAGTAGTTTTTTAAAAACCCTTTTTTTTTTTTAAATTTCTATTGACTTTTTTGACATTGCAGAACCTGCCAAATACTGAAGCTCATTCATTATCCTGTAGGTACTCTCTAGCCCACATCTGAGCTTATATATTCAATTCAATTCAATTTGATTTGATTTACATGCCGCCAAATCACAGCGACAGTTGTCCCCTCACAATGCTTTATACTGAAAGGCTCTACAACAATAAAGATAAAACCACATTTAGACAAACCCCTATAACCGAGCAGTTTTGCGACAGTAGGAAAGAAAAACTCCCTTTTAACAGGAAGGAACTTCCAGTACATCAGGGCAGCCAACCACAACTGGTTGGAGGTGATGGGTGGAAGAAAGGACAAGAGACACGCTGTGGAAGAGCGAGTTTAATAAAAACTCATAATTAAATGCACAGTGGTGTATAAACACAAAGTAATCTGGGTGGAAAGTGTAAAACTGTGACCAGTTAAAAACGTCTTGTGCGCTGTGATGAGTTTCATTATCTTTGCGTTCAGCGATGCCCATATCCCTCGCCTTTTACTGTAAAGTAAAATATCAAATAAAGGTTAGAAATGAGACTTCTGACTCTAACTCTGTACATTTTCCAGTGCTCAAAAACTTTTGAAAAACTTTTGTTTTCCAGCTGAATTTTCAGCGAAAGGTTGGGATAATGTACTGCCGGGCCGGGCAGAGCTCAGAGGAAGACATGTACAACAACGAGAGCTCCGGGCCGGCGTTTGAGGAGTTTCTGGATCTGCTCGGGGAACGGGTGCGACTGAAGGGCTGGGAAAAATACCGAGCTCAGCTGGACAACAAGAGTGAGCTACAGACACTTCACATACACCCAGATCTATTAGCTACATCTCACCTTGTCGCAGCACCATTATCCGAAGGGCATCAGTGCACCACAGAAAGCCGAAGATAACTCCTATCTAGCCACATGTAATCTGAGTAATGCCTGCAAAATAGCATAGTCACTGCTGATTATCTCGGAGCTGTTTTCCCTTGAGTGAGCAGCGGCGAACAGCAAACGGGACACATTTCATCCTGGCTGTGACAGCCTGAGTTTAGTGTTTCCTTCAGAGACGTTGACTGATTCTGCTAAATCTCTACCTGTCTGTCTCTTTCTGTGTGTACCTGTGCAGCCGACTCAACTGGGACACATTCGCTCTACACGCGCTACCAGGACTATGAGATTATGTTTCATGTGTCCACCATGCTCCCCTACACAGCCAACAACACACAGCAGGTAACAGCAGCCACAACCTAACAGGCTCGTGACACATGGCTTCCTTTTCCTGCTCTTTGTGTATAACGACAGAAGTCCACAGAATTGCAATCTTCCTTCAGCCTTCAAAAGACTGAATGGGCCTCGGCACAATTTTCATTACCCAGTCGTGCTTTGGTAAAAGCTGCAGAAAAGCCTCCGACATAAAAACCCTGCCCACCAGTGTTCAATCCCACCGTGAGGGTATTCACTGCTGCCTCACAGGCCGTCTTCTGCGTGTTCTTCCGGCTGTCGTCTTTTAACGTGCCGTCTAGGTTTTAAGCCTGTTTGATGTCATTTACAAAGAAAGTGGACATTGCATGTTAATATAGATTAAAGATTTTACATGGCGTGATGAAGCCCTGCAGTTCCTTTTTAATCCGCCTCCTCTGCGGCGGCAGCGGTTTAGGCTCCGGTAGCTTTGGTGAAATAATCTGCAGCCGAGCCTGCTTTTGTATCTTGGGTTTTTGTAATCTATTTTTATTTTTTTTTATATGTTTGTCTATGAAGAAAAACCATATAAATCATGGCAAATGTCCCAAAGTATGATTAATGAACTTCAGATGAAAAGACGCAGGAGTATTTACAGCTGCTTATTTAATTTAGTTATTCTAATAAACACGATTGATTCTCATTGTTTTGTTCACGTTTGATGCGTCATGTAGAGAGCATTTAAACGGAAGAAGTCATGAGTAAGTTGGCCGATTGGTAAAACATGATCGCTATAATGATGAACTTGCTTATTTAATTTGTAGGCCTGTCTTAAAGCATGATCTGTCTGCTCTTCCCTTAAACGTTTTTGTTTGGTAGGTAACTGTTCTCAGGTTTAATTATCTGCAATGGCCTCTTGTTTAATTAATGTCTGTGTTTCTGTTTTGGTCTCATCAGTTGCTGCGGAAGCGCCACATCGGTAACGACATTGTGACGATCGTGTTCCAGGAGCCAGGCGCTCTGCCCTTCACTCCAAAGTCCATCCGCTCCCATTTCCAGCACGTCTTCATCATCGTGCAAGTTCACGAGCCCTGCACCGAGAACACCTACTACAGGTCATTCTGTGTGCCCCGCCGTAAAGTACCACACAACACTCCCCTTCACTGAAAACAAGACATAGATTGAATGTTCCTGCTGCATCCTCTCCTCACTCCTCATTTCTCTTCCTCTCAGGGTGGCTGTGACACGCTCTAAAGACATCCCATTATTTGGGCCCCTTTTCCCCAAAGGTGCCCGATTCCCTCGCTCGGCCGCTTTCAGAGACTTCCTCCTGGCGAAGGCGGTCAACGCTGAAAATGCTGCGGAGAAGTCAGAGAAGTTCCGCTCCATGGCCACCCGCACGCGTCAGGAATACCTGAAGGACCTGGCGGAAAACTACGTGACCACCACGCCCATAGATTCCTCCACTAAGTTCCCCCTGCTCTCCCTGGGCGGAAAGCGCAAAGACAAGATGAAGGGCGCCAAAGGAGCCGAGCTGCACAGCAATGGGGCCCTCGTGTGGGCAGTAATGGTGAACAGCATCGATGAATGGGAGGCTGGAGAGCACAAGCTCCCCTGTTTGCTCGGCGTGTCGGCCGAGTCGGTGGTGCTCATCGAGAGGTGCTCGCGCAAGGTGGTGTTCAACTGCTCCTGTCGCGATGTCATTGGCTGGAAGGCAGTGACAGAGCCTAAGGACGGGGGGCCCTGCTTAGATATCTTCTACGAGCGCGGGGAGTCGGTGTCGATCAGCGTGATGGAGAACCAGGCAGAAGACATACGAGAGGTGGTGCAGAGGCTTGAGGTGGGTGACTGTGACCCGAATTGAAATTTCTGCATGACTATTTTACATCTTTGTCATTCCTTCACCCGGATCTGCTCTTCCGCAGCTGGTTACGCGGGGCTGTGAGGCGCTGGAGGTCACACCTCTACGCGACGGAGTGGGGCAGCCTGGCTTCCTGATGAATGAGGAGGGCTTTGTGACGGAGCTGCAGCGGTTTTGCTACGCTGAGAGCGGAGGCCTGCAGCTGTGGGCTCGCGTGGTACGGCTATGCGGGCACTCACTGGTTCACCTGAGCCTCGACGAGAGGACCAGGCTGCTCCGCACTGCCCACAAGATCCACATCACCGTCATCCCACCGGACGAGAACGGCAAGCCTCGCAGGTGGGGACAAGAAGGGAGTCGTTGGGATTTGTGGGACAGGTCAGATTGGAGCAACACAAGTGCTGACCTGGGGTCACCTCTCACTCTTAAGTGGGTTACAGCCTGTAGTCAGTGTCACAGCTGCTGACTAGAAGCAAGTCAATCCCTCTAATGATCTTTAATCACAGTGTCACATGCTGCACTACTGTTACCACCACCTTTCCGTTCAGCTCAGATCAGAGGCAGGACAGAAGCAGCTGTGGAGGGGGACGATTTAGATAAATATAACCAATGCTTAACCAAACGTCTTTGCACATTTATTTATATTTCTACCTCAGAATTCATCGTCTGTTACAACAAAGCACAAACTCTCACATGGATGTCATCTTGGAGATCTTAGTTAGTTTTTTAAATTAATTTGTCACTTTGATGTTTTTTTCCTCCATGTTCTGTAGGAGTTTCTCTGAGCTGTATCTGAAAGCCATCAAGGATGCAGAGTGCAAGCCTGGTGAGAATCAGTCAGGAGAGGCCTGGGTGCTGGACGAGAGGGAGGAAGAGGAGGAGGCGAAAAAAGAGGATGATGACGTGAAGGCGGGTGGGGCTGAGGAGCCGGACACAAAGGAGGCGCAGGTGGAGACCGACGGGGGTGAAGAGCAGCTCTGCGATAAAGGGGAGAGCAAGAGCAATCCGTACTCGCTCCTCAAAATGCCCAGTTTACCTTTGTTACGAGCCACATCTCTGCAGGACCAGCCGGCCAATCAGGGCCAGGACGGCAGCGCCTCGCAGCTCCCGCGCAGCTACTCTTTGGAAAAACAGCTGTCCTACAGCGACACTTGCGACGCGGGGTGAGTGTGACTAAAACTTATAGAGGTGTTCTTTGAAGTGTTACGATGGCGTCATAAAGAAACACAAGAAATGAAAATCAAAGAAAAAAGAGAAGCTAGATTTTCTATTTTTCTATTTACATGCGTCTGCTGATTGCGCAATATCTCTGTCACTGTGTTTTTATGTCGCTTTGTCAGTGAATTTAGCGCCTCCATTTTTAAATGTTTCACATTGTATACTCACTTTGATGTTCAATTAGCTTTTTAAACTTCATTTTTTCTCGAGTAGGAAGTGCAGCGTAGTAAACTGACACTAAGCTATACTACTCAAAAAAATGAACGCAAATCGCACATCAGATCTTGATGAATGAAAAGGACGTAATAGCAATCAGCACAAATAGAAGTCATGCTTCAAAATTAAAATTGTTCAAGAGTTCTCTTCAGTGTTTTTGAGCGGTATATTTTAGTCTTCATTTATGTTTTAAACACCGTATTTCAGTCCCAATGTCAGCTGGGATAGGCTCAGTCCCACTGTGATTCTTTAAGGCCGATGGATATTGTTCTTTTATCTAACATAGATACTATAATTTCTTTCTGAACAAATGAAGCGTTGTTAAAAAACATATTAATAAGAAACAATTTAAGTTTAAATGAGTTATTAGTCATTCGTGAGAAAGTAAGACAGCGAGGGCAGCTGTGCCAAATGCTGTGCTGAAGCTGAAGAAGGATTTCTGATCTTTGGCGGTATCAGTCGGAGATCTCTAACTAGGAACAATATTTTCAGAATATTCCTTTTTCACAAATAAATGATTAAGGGGGTTGATAACAGAAAGGGGCGGCTTCATCAGCATATATCATGGTTTAAAACTACTCGAGCAACAACAAGATGTAAATACTGCTGATAATAGTACAGCACATTTAGCATCCCCACAGTCATAGCGCTTACTCTTGATAATATTATCCCTTTTTCCTGATTTAACATGCACTGTCCTTTTCTTCAGAAAACTAAATTGAATACTCCTTCCGCCGCTTGCTTTCTAATTCTTATGAAGCAGTTGAGTAGCTGATCTCCTGCTAGTGATTTTTCTTAAAAAACAAAAAAAAAGCAAAACAAAAACATGTTCAAGAACCATAATAGCAGACAAGTCAAGAGTGATAGCCATAAAGCAAGCTTGCTTTCAATTCAGAGGTTACTTACATAATGGTCTGCACTGTGCACTCTTTCCTCATTTTCTTTAGTATCAAAGGCCCTCTGCGTCTGTCTAGGGTAAATCCCTTTAACCACACTGGTCAGCTTGAGGAAGACGTTGTGCATAAAAGAAATATTCATGAGGATAATATTAAATTCTGCTGCTCGCTAAATCGAATTTGACTTCTTTTTATCGTCGCACAAAGTAGCACTGAAAAATTAGACTGGACGGCATCACGTGATATATTTGAAAGATAATTCTGTGAGTGCACCACAGTAAATGTAAATCAGGCTCAAATCTGAGCCATCCTGGAGATTACTTCTCCAGATTCTCTTTTCCGTTTTGATCTTTAGATTGGTTTTTAAAAAATAAAGCATCAACATCCGATTGTCGTTGTGTTTTTGTTTGTTTGTTTTGTTTGGGGGTTTTTTTCAACAACCTCTTTCCCTCCCCCCCCGGTGTGCAGGCACGTGTACGACAACGTGGGGTTGAAGGTTGAACGCCACATCTATGAGAACATCGGGGAGCTGAGAGATGCCACACCTGATCTGATCCTGGAAGTCAAACCGAAGGTTCCCCTCGACGACGAGCAGGTGAAAAACCAGCGCTGCAACATCTCTCCACCTCCTTTCCGACTGCGTTGTCTCTCCTTCATCTCAAACTCTGTCTTGTCTTCAGTTCACGGGGGCCGAGTTTGGCGATGACAAAGCCTCGGCGAGTGACTCCTGTCTCACGTCTTCGCGGTTGTCAAGTGTGGACCGAGCTGAAAGAAATTCACGAGCCCTGAGTCTTCATAACTCCATCACAAAGAGTAAGTGCTTGCTTATTTAGAGTCTTATTGTTTGTGCATAACAAAATCTAAAAGGGAAAATCTCATTCAGACATAACAGCAGAAAGAGCCGCAGCTTAAATGAAGCCAAAATGCAACAATTACACATGTTTGCAAATCATCTCTGCCTGATTTAACCTCAAATTCCTTTTCCACATTTCCTCTGCCTTAAAATCCTCTCTTCATCATCCTCCCTTTAGTCCCCACTGCATCCCCTTTGTTCCTCCTCTTTCATCCATGCTGCCCCCTATTCCGCTAATCTAATATCATCCCTGCTCTGCTGCCACCCCCTGCCAAGGCTGGGATAAAAGGGGGACAGATGGGTAGTGGGAGGGGTGGAGTTTTAGACAGCCCCAAATCAAGGAACCCCTCTTACACCATCTGCTCTGCCTCCACTGAGACTTGAGACTCATCATTTAACTGCCGTAAGAGCGCACTTGCTCATCCTCTCATCATCAGAGTCTTCTGATATTTTTTTTTTTTTTTT
>VOQK01018814.1:33667-45785 GCA_015052645.1 Benitochromis conjunctus
TTTTATTTTAGTTTTAGTTTCTTGTGCCAGATGAAGGATTTTCTAAGCGACCACGACGACATCTGGTCTCATCCCGCTGGTTGAGGACAAGTCATTTAGGTGCCACGTGATCCGAAGATCGGATAATAATAACAATAGATGTGTGTTGTTAATCTCAAGCATCACTGAAGCGTCACACAGCTCGATGAGTACCGCAGATTGTTAAGAGAAGCGACATATAAATATATATATGATTTTTAAAAGTGAATAAAAAGGAAAAAGGTGCTTAAAATGACGGCTGATGATGCGTTGAAATCAACACTAACCAGGAGTGAATTTGATCAATTGGGTCTGATTCACCTATTAGAGATGCTTGTGCGATTTTTAAAAATGCACTTTAACAACTTCAAAGGGACAAATGTTGACCTGACATGACATCAAATACCCTGAAAGCAGATAACAAGGAGAAATAATATATGTGGCTTGAAGTTTTAACATCTGGAATCTGAGGCTCACAGAGCAGGCAGGTCACTCTTTTAAAAACTAAATTGTGAGAAAAGACAACTCTTGTTAACATCAATGCCATTTGAGCTGTAGCACAAAAGTTCAAATTTTTGGCTGGCGTTTCTAAACTCTAGAGCGTTTAAAGGAATAAACTTCATCTATTTTTTGGTGAAGATCTAAACTTCAGCAACTATAGAAAGTTTGATTATTGCCAGAACAGTTGGATGAATTTGTCCAAGGACAGAATCACTGTGACGAAGTGAAAGCAGCAGCCCAGAGTTTGGTAGCAACACGGTGAGCAGAGTCACACAGAGGTCAAAGAGGCCAAATCAGATTGCTAAAAACACATAAAAGTAAGATGATAAGGCAGGGAGAAATACACTCACCAGCCAGTTCATTAGGTACACCTGTCAACTGCTTATCAACACAAATATCTAATCAGACAATCACATGGCAGCAACTCAGTGCGCTTAGGCGTATAGATGCGGTCCAGACGACCTGCTGAATATCAAACTGAGCATCGGAATGAGGAAGAAAGCTATTTAAGTGACTATGAATTTAGGATAGTTGTTGGTGCCAGATAAGCTGGTCTGAGTGTTTTAGAAACTGCTGGTCTGTTGGGATTTTCCCACACATCTTTGTTTACAGAAAGCAGATCTAAAAAGAGAAAATATCCAGTAAGCTGTGGTTTTCTGGGCCTTGTGGATGCTAGACATCAGGAAGCAGACAGACAAGCAACATTAGTTCAAATAACCACTTGTTACATTCAACGTATGCAGAAGAGCATCTGTAAATGCACAACGCAACAAACCTTGAAGCAGATGGCTACAGCAGCACAAGACTGCACCGTGTGCTACTCCTGCCAGCTAAGTAAAGGAAACTTAGGCTACAATTTGCACAGCTCGCTAAAGTTGGGCAATTGAAGAATGGGAAAAAACTCGCCCTGTCTAATGAGTCTCATGTTCTGCTGTGACATTCAGAGGGTCGGGTCAGAATTTAGTGTAAACGACATGAAAGCATCGATCCATCCTGCCTCGTATCATTGGTTCATGAAGATGATGTAATTGTGTGGGCGAATTTTATTGGCACACTTTGGCCACCTTAGTGATAACTGATTATTTAAACACCACAGCCTACCTGAGTATTGTTGCTGACCATGTCCATCCCTCTATGACCGCAGTGTACCATCTTCTGACGGCTGCTTCCAGCCAACATGCCAAACCTCAAAGTATTTGCATCTTGTCTGATGCGAAGAATATCAATTAGCTAACACAATAAAACA
Source organism: Benitochromis conjunctus (assembly GCA_015052645.1). Taxonomy (NCBI): domain Eukaryota; kingdom Metazoa; phylum Chordata; class Actinopteri; order Cichliformes; family Cichlidae; genus Benitochromis; species Benitochromis conjunctus. Next base: position 35,433 of record VOQK01018814.1, read on the forward strand.
TTTATGAAAAGTTCTTGATAAATTTGTGTGTTAGAAATCCATCTGTGTATACAGAAGCAGTACTTCTGCATCCATAATAATGTTGGGTTCTTCTACATCTGCTGTCTACAGTGTTGCAGGTAAATAGTTGAGGAGTGAATCCATCCTTGCTCTGGAAAAACAGGATTTAAAACACTATCACTTTGCATTGAACACTAAAACCATTTAAATCAGAATAAAATGTGTTTGTAGCCTATATCACATCAATAGGCAATAACCAGAATGAGTATGAGACTTTTATCAAACTCTATGCACAATAATAAAAATTAAATTATATTTAAAAAATATATAAATAAATAGATATATACATGTATATATGCATGGGTGCTTGAGTCATTATTGACTGCACAGGTTGGATAATGCACAGGTTAGTGAAAGGACACATGCCAGTGTTCATTTATTGTTTATTATTGATTACTGAGAACAAAAAAGAATCCACGCACACGCTCCTCATCCTTTGGATCGGGTGCAGAGCTGAAAAAATGGGACAATGAAAAAGAATGCATGGTTGGCACACTGCAGAACTCCACATTCCTTATGTGTTGTATCTGGTGACATTTGAAGCACTTCTGTTATTCATCAGACAATGAAAAACCAAGCAGCACCGTCTTAAATCATCTGTGAAAGGTCACATGACCAATAATGTTTAAGGATGAGATCTTAAATAGAACAAACAATAGGTAAGCGAAACCAATGAGGTAAACACGTGTCTCGTTTTTAGGCATTTGTTTCCCTCAATATGCATGACTGACACTGACTTTTACTTATTGTTTGTCCTATATCTATATTAAAGAGGCCACCGAAACACATGAGATGTGTCCGAACTTTTCCCATGTTAGCTGTTATGTCATCTTAGCTGACTTAATCCTGACACAAAGCTGAAGCCCTGTCAGCAAGAACCATAGCTGCAGAGGACTATAAATGTTTAAGTGCGCAACGTGTTGGCATTGAAGTAGTCTAGCATGAGGAAGATCTGTGACCATGACACTTGACCAAGTTAAAAATGCATCCAAGAAACAGACAGCTTAACTTCCTGGTTGTCACTTGGATCAGCTGAGCAAGCACCGTGCGGTGACAAGCTCTGGCCCTGACACTTCAAAACTCCACCATAACAATATCAGCTGGCGAGTCGGGGCACAGTTTTGTTTGTCGAGATGCTCTCTGTCGTCAAACATCCCACAGGGAACTGAAACTGCTGACGGTGTAAACTACACAGCATACTGAGTTTAATCTGGCTCGTGTTTTGAAATAACGAGACCACATTCGCACTTTCCCATAACTTTCCTTCCTCGCGAAGGAGAAACAGCACATCCAAGCAGACAAGCATTGCTAAAGAGGTGTAATGTTTCCCACGTTCACCGTGTTAGTTTAGCAAGGCAGCACCTCCTAATTCACACTCGATTGCAGGTGAGGCTGATGAGCACGGTCATACCTTTGCATTTTTATTTGTTTATTTTGGTTTCATGGCAGTCCATTCAATAATTCCTGACACATCACCAAAAAACAGAAATCAGACAGCATTAGAGGAACAGACAAGAGATCGTCTGGCAACCGTGAGTGTGTTTTCTACATTTATATTCAATCCAAGGAACATTTTTAATACTTCTGTTGTGATCAAAGTGTTGAGCTGATTAATGAGCTGAAATTATCATGCCTGGACTCCCTGCTGCACTCTTCACAGCGCTTCTCATAATCAGCTGCTCAACATGGTACCGGTTTCTTACACAAACCCAAAAACATTCCCCATAAAGCCTTGTATCTTTATTTATTTAATTCAGGATGTAACTATCATGCATTTAGGTGACACATTACAGCTTTAATCCTGATTTGCTGCACATTCCCGTCTCCCTGAACTGATGCAGCGTGAGCTAAGACATACATTTTCCACAGCTTGCTCCACAATCATAATACAGCACGACAACATGATACAAACATTTCCCAGGACTTTGTCCTCTGGAAGGCTTTCCTAAACACCAGCCTGAGCAAAACACTTAATCTTCCCTGCCCTGACACCAGGAGGAGAACTGACGACAACAATGCACTGGTCTATGTCTTTATTTGGGGTTGGAGAGCAGGAGTCTTCACTAGAGGCTACGTGTCACAAACAGCTCAAGGGCTTAGCGCCAGTTTGACTCATCCGTGTTCTGTAAATACAGAGGTGGCGTGTGTGTGTGTGTGTGTGCGTGTGTGTGTGTGTGTGTGTGTGCGTGTGCGTGTGCGTGTGTGTGTGTGCTGTATATTGGATTTTAAATGACCAGGCCACAACAACTACATGAAGCCTGCTGTAAGTTTGTAATGCCCGTGTAGATTTGTTGCCATTAGTTAAACTGAACTCACAATAGATGAGTCACATTCAGTGGATTTGGTGATTTTTTACACATCTCCACAAACACAAAAATAGATGGTTTTCCTAAAATGTTTTTAATGTATTTTAAAATACACCCAGCAGTTTATTTAGGCCGGCTAATGTGGGCCAGTATAAAGTTAAATGTTTCAGGAAAATACTCTTGCTTGGTTGGATTTTGCTTGGACAATAAGTGAAAACATGTATTTTAGGGATATCTCTAAAATAAAATCTAAAGCTTAACAATTTAAAAGTCTAGATTTACTCAGGTTGTGTACTGCATTCTTCTTTTACTCTAATACACACATACGGACAAATCCAGTAGTTTTGTAAAGCAAGCCGTCTGTTAATAAGTGATATAGTTCATAAAACAACACCTACAAGTCAGTGATAAACTAATCCAAGTCCTGCCAGCCTGCCATAAACTCTGGAGTTAAACATTAAAAATGAAAAACACCAGGGTGCTGCAGACTCTCTGCTGTTGAATGAGGCTGCTATTCTCCTGAAGTGAAAATAGGTCTTTTTTAAGGTCTTAATTTTTTAAAGAAGACATTAGCCAGACCGCTTCTATCATACAGTCCATCCACATTTTACGCAAAAGGTTTGTGTGCTTTCTGGAAACCTGGCAGGGTGGATTATTAGCAGACCGGGCTGCAGCAGTGTTTCTTCATCTTCACCCTGTTTCTGGAAGGTCTCCATGTGACAAGTAGCCTTTGTTTCTCCACACAGATGATCCATGCATGCTTTTGTCATTTTTATTTTGCATTACTTCAAGAACTGGGAATGAGAAAATATGGGAGAAAAGAGGGAAGTTAAATATGTTTTCTTTTTCAAATTTAACCCTTAAGCCTACTTGGAAATCCTTGAAAGTTCTTCCAAACCTTGCAAAGTGCCCCTAAGTACACTTAAGGGTTAATCCTGGTCAAAGCAGAAAATCTGAATCTGAACTTGAGTGTCCTGAAATAAAATTTATCACTTGACTCAAGTTTTTTGGTGTTGCAAACGAGCCACGTGACTCTTTTGGCGGACTTGTGCTAATAATAACAAAACTATATTATATGACTTGTCAGGGTGGACATTTCCTGTGAGAGTGAGCTCGCTGGAATAGGGAAGCTTAAAAATCTCCTCCTGCACTTGCAGTCGGCAGGAAGTGGACACAAGGAAGGCAACATCTGCACAGCACAATGCAGCTTAATTAATTAAGAACAACAAACTTTATGGGTGGATTAGTAAATAGAGTAAATGACTGCAGCTAATAATACTTTATTCTGTGAGGTCTCCAATACCTCAATACCTTTATCTGGATGCTGTTGCTAGCGAGCTGGCAAGATGCATCACTACATGGCACTGATATGGACACTTAGTGAAAAACACCATAAGATGATACAGGGAGAACACCTGCACACACGCCAACACACTTCTTATTTAATATAATCATATACATGAAACCATTCTCACTTTGCTTTGTTTTGTAAACTCAGATCTTTGCTTTTTGGATTGTTTTAGTTTGATGTCTTTAGGCCAAAATAGAAAAGAACCAAACACCCGATGATGCTGAGGGACACAACTAATGCTTTTTACCATTTAACATCTACTGGTAACTCGTGGAGTGCTGATCTTGTGTGGAGGTTCTTCAGAGTTCACGGGACCATCTTGTTATGTTGTTTGAAATGTTTCTTCTTGTGCAATGTTCACCTGAAGTATAAACTTAATATTTTCCATGATGGGTGATGTTCTGGCTGGTGTGATCAACTCACCACATGGTCTCTGGTCTGCTCCTGTCATTGTTTGTTTGGGCTTTCTGGCATACCTAAATGTTTTACAAGGAGGGAAATGAAAACATTTGCTAGCCTTGCATGTAAACACATTGTGTTCTCATAAGAAACATTCTAATGTTATATTTAAAGAAAACTTTCATGGTAGTGGGGAAAAAAACGCCACCGCTTCTGTTTTAGAAATGCTTTCCTCCATTGCTAGTGTCACCTGTGATCTATCCATCCAATTTTTTTGTGTGTCTTATCCAGTGGGGGGAAGGGCTATCCCACTTGACAGAGGGTACCCTGAAACAATCACACCACTTTAGCATCAATTTAAAGCCATGAGTCAACCTAAAATTGTATTTATCTGGCCAGAAGGAAGCTGGAGTAGTCAGAGAAAACTCATCAGGTTCAAACCTGATTATATAAATGATGGATGTGATGTTAACCACTGGTTGTCTGGACTTGAGTTTGGCATTTTGACCATAGCCGTCTTTCTTTTTTTTCTTTAAACCAGACAGCATAAGTGAGGGGTGGATCTGAAAGCCGACCGCTCTGCATGCTGATACGACAGCATGAGCATCTAAAGCATTCTTTAATTTCCTATTTTTATTCTAAATGGGAACATAGTTTACAAAATGAGCACTGTGTTGTATTATAGAAGACGTGAAATAAGGGATTGAGAGCATAAGCTCATTAAGAAAGCAGTTACTGAGGTCATATATAAGGTGAGCTTTCCTACAGACTTAAATACAACATGACCTATTTTGTGCAAACACAGAGTTGCCCCCTGCTGGCCGTTTCTGCATGGGCTTCAGGTTTGAGAGTTGTGCCAGACAAATGATGCTTGCAGGTAAGGGGTTAATAGGCTGTAGTCAATGGAATTTATGAATTGGGTACTATATAAAATAAATTACCTATTTTGTAAGTGTTCTTGTGAGTCTGCATTATTGCAACTGCTCTGTGTTCTGCATTGTAATTACTCCAGTCCTTTTTGGCCACTATACTATTTTTGTTGCATTTTGTGTTACCCTCTTGGTCAAATCTCTCTTGGAGAGGTGATTTTCAATGTGATATTTTTCAATCTGATATCTAAAAATCCCATTTCCAAAAACTGATTACAGCTTCTACTGGTAAACAGAAATGTGTTTTCTGTTTACAAATAACTTAATATCTAGTATTTCAGTAAAGTTTTTCCCCATCTGATTCTTGTTTTTCTTTCCTTTTATTGCGCGTTATTGTTTTTCATTCTAGTGTTTTCATCCGTTTTCATCTGAATTCAGATAAAGAAAAAGAAAGAAAAACATCCTCAAAGCGCATTTTTAGAGTATAAATAAAATTGAATTGAATTGAATATCATGCATGAGAGATTTTCTGACAGATTATAGGTCAACAAGTCATTTACAACACAAGCAATTGTTTTATGACAAATACAAATCACTGTTTTGCGTGTGATGGTGGTTCCAGAGGGCAGTGGTATAAGCATTAGCTGGTTTGAGTCAAGCAGGACATCTGACACAAAAACAATGCAAAACAAAAACACAACACCAAATGAAACCTAACTGTCAAATCAAACATGCAGAGCTACAGTATCTCACAAAAGTGAGTACACCCCTCACATTTTTGCAAATATTTTATTATATCTTTTCATGGGACAACATTGAAAATATGACACTTTCATACAATGTAAAGTAGTCAGTGTACAGCTTGTATACCAGTGTACATTTACTGTCACCTCAACACACAGCCATTAATGTGTACTGCTGGCAACAAAAGCGAGTACACCCCGAGGTGAAAATGTCCAAACTGTGTCCAAAGTGTCAATATTTTGTGTGGCCACCATTATGTTCCAACACTGCCTTAACTCTGTTGGGCGTGGAGTTCATTAGAGCTTCACAGGTTGCCACTGGAATCCTCTTCCATCCAACCTCTGCAGCAATTCTGGCAGCAGTCATACATCTATTTTCAAAAGACAACCTCCGGTTTGGCAATATTTTTATAGCCTAGGCCATCTTTATGTAGAGTAACAAGCCTTTTTTTCAGATCCTCAGAGAATTCTTTGCCATGATGTGCCAAGTTAAATTTCCAGTGACCAGTATGAGAGCGTGTGAGAGCAATAATACCACATTCAACACACCTGTTCCCCATTTGCACACTAACAGGTCACATGACACCAGGAGGGGAAAATGGCTAATTGGGCACAATTTGAACATTTTCACTTAGGGGTGTACTCACTTTTGTTGCCAGCGGTGTAGGCAATAATGGCTGTGTGTTGAGTTATTTAGAGGGGACAGCAACTTTACACTGTTGTGCAAGCTGTACACTGACTACTTTACATTGTATTGAAGTGTCATATCTTCAATGTTGTTGAAATATTTACAAAAATCAGAGGGGTGTACTCACTTTTGTGAGATACTGTTCCTGTTGTGGCAACCCTTTGTGACAAGGGAGCAGTCGAAAGTGGCTTTGTGCATTTTGCCAGGTGATAACTTCTGTTGAGGCCTATGTAGCTCCTCCCTAGCTCCTAGGGTGGAGCTATCTAAAATATTAAAGGTACGTTAAGTCATTTTAAGAGGTTATTTAATATAAAAAATGCTGTTACGCATGATGCAGGTATTAAAGGTACTGCGCTCTAGTGGGCTGACTAATATCTAATCTAATCTCAATCTATCTAACAGAGTCTTCCTCACACACTAAGATGAATTATGGAGTTCCACAGGGTTTCAGGCTAGGAGCAATTCTGTTTACATTATACGTGCTTCCCTTATGCAGTATCATTAGAAGGCATAGCATACTCTGCTATGCAGATGACACCCAACTTTATCTATACATGAAGACACACACTAATTAGTTAGCTTATCTTCTAAATTCAAATAAAACTGAGGTTATTGTACTTGGCCCTAAAAATCTTAGAAATATGGTATCTAAGCAGTTACTAACTCATTACCTTGACCTCCAGTAACGCTGTGAGGAATCTTGGAGTTGTTTTTGACCAGGATATGTCGCGCACATGTTAAACAAATATGTAGGAAGGACTGCTTTCTTCCATTTGAGCAATATCTCTAAAATTAAATCATGTCTCAGAATTATGTTGAAAAACTAGTCCATGCCTTTATTACTTCTAGGTTGGACTACTGTTATTCACTATAATTAAGATCTCCTTCAAACTCCCTGAAAAGCCTTTTAGTTGATCTAAAATGCTGCAGCAAGAGTACTGACAGGTACTAGAAAGAGAGAGCATATTTCCCCATACTGGCTTCCCTTCATTGGCTCCCTGTTAAATCCAGACTTGAATTAAATATCCTTTTCATCACACACAGGTCTTGGATAATCAGGTCCCATCTCATCTTAAAGACCTCATAGTACTGCATTATTGCAATAGAGCACTTTGCTCTTAGACTGCAGGTTTACTTGTGGTTCCTCGGGCAGAATGGGAGGCAGAGCCTTCAGCTTTCAGGTCCCTCTTATGTTGAACCACCTTCCATTTTGGATTCGGGAGACAGACACCCTCTCTACTTATAACATTAGACTTAAAACTTTCCTTTTTGATCAAGCTTATAGTTAGGGCTGGATCAGGTGACCCTGATTTAATCATGAGTAGTTATTAATCTCTGGTTCTCTTCCTTCTTCTTTTGTCCCATCTTCCTCCCATCATCCCCAACTAGTTGCAACAGATGACTGCCCCTCCCTGAGCCTGGTTCTGCTAGAGGTTTCTTCCTGTTAAAAGGGAGTTTTTCCTTCCCACTGTCACCAAAGCATTTGCTCATAAGGGATCATCTGATTGTTGGTGTTTTCTTTGTTTTCTCTCTGTTATTTTAGGGTCTTTACCTTACATAAGCACCTTAATGCAATTGTTTTTGTAATTTGGTGTAATATAAATATATAATATTGTCACAACGGCCAGTGGCCAGCACGGAAGGGAAGGACCCAAAAGCAGATGCAGTGAGCTTCTGAATTTACACAAGTAATTTATTAAGTGAAACAGTGAAAGTACCACGCAAAACACAGTGGAATAATTCTCAATGGTGCACTAGTGATTATTTACAATACTATGTACAAGGGGAAGGAGGGGATGACAAGGGGCCCAGGAAGAGGGGGGGATCACAGGGGACACGGGGAACTCAGGAGTCGGCTGACCCAGGGCGGAACAGGTACAAGTCTCTAGAGCACAAGGAGAGTGGTGTTAGTGATTGAGCCAGAGTTTTGTTGATTGTGGAAGATGCCGAAAATAAAGATGGCTTACTGGAAGCTGAGCAGTGGAAAAGTCCTTAGGGAAACTGTGGGTCCGAGGCCGATGACGGGCAGGATAGGCAGAATAGTTGGTGAATTCCCAGGATCCTTTCCAGAATGGAACCGGGGAGGTGATGAATGATTCTCCAGCTGGAGGTTGCTAGTGGCGAGACACGGAGGACGACGAGGTGATCTATTGGCATAGGAGAGAACAGGTAAGATGATAATTCAATTCGAGGAAAACGCAGAAGTTTGTAACCGGTTACCATCATGAGTAGCTGACGGACTGGCAAAGAAGAGTCGGCCACGCCGGGTTTAAATACAGCCTCCTGTTAGCCGCTGATTTCCCCCTCCCGCCTCCAGGGAACTGCTGTCCACCTACAGGACACACACCCCGCTCACTCGGACCATGTCTGAAATAAACAGCAGACCTAAAGCCTACATTCACCAGATCTGTTTTTCCTAGAGTGACCTCTGTAGATAAGATTATGCAATTGAACTAAGGGGGTACAAAAACAGAATTCAGTTGACTGCAATATGTAATTTACTGACATCTAGTGGCAAAATTTTCCACACTGTACCTTTAAAGAAAACTAATTGCATGTACTGAATATGCCATGTGTTTGTTTACTTGTTATATTATTATGTGTTATATCTGTTGTAACTTCTGCTGCTCTCTTTGCTAGGTCTGTGTTTAAAACAAAAATTATTTCAATGAGACTTTTTACCTGGGTAAATAAAGGATAATAATAAAATAATAATAATAATAATAATAATAATAATAATAATAATACATGGAGGCATTATACAGTGTTTCACATATTTTACGCACTAGGGTAAGGTCAACTTTTGTTTTGAAGTTTTTTTCACATTTCAAATGATATACAAGTACAAGAAATAAAATATTTATAGCCGTTTAAAGGTTCCCTGGATGTGAAAGTGATTATTTAAAATACTGTAACGCATTCGGCTCCAGTTTCCATCTTTCCCCGCGTTTCACCCCCATAATTAGGCGAACCAGGTGCGCTCAGCCAATCAGGTGTGGACAGAGCGTTGCTCCAGGGGACGCGAAATCCTGCTGTTCTTCGGGAGAGGTGTCCGTCACACCTTGCAGTGTTTGCTTTAATAAGCCTCAGCTCGGAAAAGTGGCGATGTCAACCACATGTCATGTGCTCGACATCATCTGCGTTTGTCGTCGCCTGGTGGCCGCACGGGGGAAGCCCACAGCGTGAGCAGACAGGCAGAGTGAAGGCACACAGGGCTCAGAGCATGTCGCCTCCTGTTGCTGCACCTCACTGTGGGATCTGCTGTCGACCTTTCAGACTGTACACATGAAGGCAGAAAGCTTTATCGCGCCTCTCCTCGCTATGTGCGACCCGGACCTTTGGAGGAGTTTACCAGCACAGCGTCTCCTCTGAGCCTGGAGGGGGGAAATTGAGAAAAAAAAAACGGGTTTGTCGTTTGCGGGGATTTTCTCTTTTTTTGACACAACTTGTCAGAGAAGTCGCTTTCTGCTCCTGCTGCTACTGGTGGTTTGTTCGGAGCTGTTTGCGGTGTAAAAGTGTGACACAAGTGATAGAGAGCAACAGATGTTTCTGGTGGATATGCGGCCGGCTGAGGAATGAAAGCAGCAGCGAGGCACCGGCGGCCCTTCCAGCGGTTCTGCTGCTGTGGAGTCGGGCTGGTCGCCGTCATTTGGCTCGCGCAGGTCATCCAGGCACCAGGTGAGACCTTAATATAGACACAGAGGCTGAGCGCGCCTGCGTGCGTCTACTGTATAAATCCGTACAAATATCAGCTGTAGGATATCTCTTATGATTGAAGTAAAATGTAAAACACATTATTTCTCTTCACATTCGCAATATAAGGAATCTGACTTTCCACGCATATGTGTTGGCTCCCAAGAATGAGAAATGCCGCCGCTGTGCCCACTTTGATGCTGAATTAGTATAACCTCGTTCTTATACAAAGATATATGATGAT
>VOQK01018820.1:1887-15590 GCA_015052645.1 Benitochromis conjunctus
GGGGGGGGGGGGGGGAGGGGAGAGGAGGGGGGGGGGGGGAAAAGAGAACAAAAAGAGGAGGCTGACCGGTGGGAGAGATCGATGGCAAACAAGAGCAGCAGCAACCATGATGGAAACCAGATGTACATGAAGGACAGAGAAAGAGAGGAAGACGATAGAGCAGAGGGGGGGCGGAGGGGTTGGTGAATGGAGGAGAGATAGAAAGTGACATGATTAGGAAGAAAAAAATTAGAAAGATGCTGACAGGGAAAGAGTGAAGAAAAAAGAAAAAGTGAAGCGAAGCCAGCAAGGGAAAAAAGGCAGACAGACAAAAGGAGGATGAAGAGAGGGGGGGTGAAAGGGGGGAGGCCCAACATTGATTTGCTTTCTTAAATATGCCTGTACAGCCAGATCTGATCTGACCTACTGTAGGTCAATCAGCTTCCAGGGGTTTCTTATGGATTGTTCTACACTGTTTAAGCGCTGGAAGGAGTCTGGGCTGTTCTTAATTCATGAAATGCAACATAAAAAATCAAAAATATAAGTGATTAGGATGGGAGTTTCATACATTTTTTAATCATTAGTCTTCCAGGAATGTAGAGAATCCCCGAGTTAACAGATTATGAGCATGGGAAAAAAAATCCCTGTTTTTCATGGCTCGCCTCTTTTTGTATATATGTTTGAGAAATCTACGCAGATGTCTGCTGAGCGAGGGGCAGGGGTTAGCACAAAGTTTGTTGAACTATGACTCTAGCTATCTCCGCAGGCACATGCGGTCACAGCTGACCAGTTTTTGAACTGAAATATAGACAGAAAACTAATTAGCCATCTTTTGTTTCTGAATTTCCCAAATTGCACTTTAACAAATTAGGCACATTTTCAGGGATGTACCCATGTATCACTTAAACAAATGTCCATCCATCCATTATCTGCTGCTTATCTGGGTTTGAGTCACTGGTCAGCAGTATGAGCAGATAAGCTCAGACTTCCATCACCCCAGCCATCTCTTCTAGCTCATCCAGGTGGACAACGAGTCTTTCCAAAACCAGTCGAGACACATAAACTGTCCAGCGAGTCCTTGTGCTGCCCCAGTAGGAATACCTGGAATAACTCACCTAGGAGGCATCCAGGTGTCCTAATCAGATGCTCGAGCCGCCTCAAGAGAGAGACAAGCCACTATCCAGAGCTTGGTGAGGGTAGGAACGAAGACTGACTGGTAAACTTTTATGCTCAGGGTCACCAGGGTCTCCCATGGCAAAGTGAAGGGGCCAGACAAGAAAGACTCAGACAACCCCTATCACTTCACTAGATCGCTAATAACTTAGAGATCTTAATGATCTAATCAATTACAGATCTAATAAATTAGCGATCTAGTGAACCCTCCTGGGACAGGGTTACTGGGCCCTCACCCTGTGGTAGAGCCTGGTGGGAGAATATTTGGTGGCTTTGCTTTAGCCGTAAGAAGCTATATTGGTCCATCCCCCTGTGCGCGCACCACCCACTGGGGGACTGTAGGGGTTCAGCTCTTTGTGGATCGGCACAATTTGTGAATGACCGTAGGCTCTATCATTTGAACTAAACCCACCCAAAAGCAAATGCATTGATATCAACAATGACTATCATCATTTAAAATCACATGCTAAATGAGCCATAGCTGCATGGACTGTGAATTTTCTCAAGCGTAGTCATTTACTCTGAACAAGTACAGGACTGTTGTCACGGTAGAAGTGCCAGCATAGTGGGAATGGTAAATACTATGTTGTCTAATGCTGAATGCTCTATACAAGGGTCCTTTTTTACCCAGTGCAACAGAATGGTAGCTCATCAGCTTAACTGTCCCTCCACTGATGTACAAACAGGAGTTGCTGTGTCAGTGCTGTGTTATCATGTGTTAACACTTAGAAAAAGAATAAAAATGAAAGGATGTCAAATGATTTGGAGTGTTGGAAAGAAAATACAAACTTTCCTATTAAATTCGTACTAAGAGCAAAATTAGATTAAAAATGTGACACAAACTCTTATTTAGATAAAAATAGCTAGCTAGCTAGCACAGTAATAGCAATGTTCTGCTATTGGGACAGTCTAAAAACATATAAGGGCTATTCTAATCCTTTGCAAACTGTGATGTCAACCATGAACACTTTGAGGGATAATAACATTGTTCAAAAAAGAAACTTGTTAACATAAGCACCTGTTTATCTCTTCTATTTCTTTCCATGTCCACATCAAAAATACAAATGTGAGTCTCTTTAGCAGCTAAACGTGCCATTTGGTTACCAGCTAGTAAACATTTTGTCTGCCATTTGGTGCAGAAAGCATGCAGTGGGTTATATTGGAGCATTTTTGGTGTGGCTCTACGTACAAAAACAGAAACGGTTACTAAAGTGCTCACCACAGGAAAACTGCAGACTTTTTGAGCTCTGTTCTCTTTGTTCTTTGGTCTACAAAGATATACATATTTAAACAAAAGACTATAATTTTTATCTTTTATATTATTGGAGGGAAAAAACTAGATATGAAGTTGGATCCCATATAAAATGTCCATTGTAAAAAGGTCCAAACAGCAAACTGCTGAGCTGAAAAGTAGCCATCCGTGGTCTGTATGCACTCTACGTGTCAGAAACTCTGAACAATCGCAGGAAACTTTGCTTGCTGTGATTGACAACATGATTCTGTCCTGTCTGGCTCTTTCTAGTGCAGTTATCTTCACTGAACTGGCACTGCAAGCATGTTTAAACAAACACAGAAAATGGTTTGCTATAGCTTTCATAATACCGAATACATTGTTTCTTTTTTCCCTTTTTCTTTTTGATGGATTGCCTTGCCAAACCCAAGGACTGGTACGTCCCATTAGTTTCAAAATCAGAGCTTTCTGGGCAGAGGGAATGGAAATTTCACAAGTGAGCCCTGCTGTATGTGTTTGAGTGTGTGTCACTTTGTGTTTGCTGATTCATGTTAGCACCTATGTACATGTGTTTGTCAGCAGCCGTGTTTGCCCCTGGATGGGAATGCACACTCACTGGCCACCTTGTTAGGTATTCAACTGCTGGTCAGTGTAAATATTTCTAATCAGCCAATCAAATGGCAGCAACTGACATTGACAAGATGGAGTGCTGAAGTTTAAGCTGAGCATCGGAATGAAGGGGAAAGGTGATTTAAGTAAATTTGAATGTGTCGTGGTCTGAAAAAGAGAAAATATCCAGTGAACGTCAGTCCTCTGGGTGAAAATGTATTGTTGATGTCAGAGGTCAGATGAAAATGGCCAGAATTCTTCAACCTGTAACAGTTAGTCAAATGACTACTCGTCACAACCACAGTCACCAGACCTCAATCCAGATGAGCGCCTTTGCGATGTGGTGGAATGGCAGAGTCTCATCGTGGATGTGAAGCGGACAAATCTGAAGCAACCATGTGATGCTTTCATGTCAACACGGACTAAACTCTCTAAGGAAAGTTTCCAGCAACTTGTTGAATCTATCACAAAGAATTAAGGCAATCCTGGAAGCAAAAGAGGGTCCAACCCAGTGCTAAAAAGATGCAACTGGTAGAGTATCCAGTGAGGGTCCATGCACAATCAAGTTTTTGGTGGGCTGTTTGTTAAGTGTTACATAAACTCTTATGAGCACAGTGGTGTGGGAAAAGTAATACTTTACTGTGACTCTCTGTGTTCTCGTGTGTACATCTGTTACTGTTTTCCATTTTAAACTGTCCCTACTGGGGATTGAGGAGAACGAAACTGCACAGCACATGTTCGTCCTTCCCCGAGGTCCATGCCATCCCTTGTTCCTCATTTCTCTCCTCCCTCCCCTTTTTTCCCCTCTCTCCAGCTTTTTCTCCCAGGTCCAGTGTGGAAAATGCAGCATCACTGAAACCACCACCGCTGCTCTCCAAGTCTCCTAAAAATAAAAAAAAGTAACCCTACCCTTCTCTTTTATTCTCTTCCTTCCCTCCACAGCTCTCCCTTTCTTTCTGCTCTTTCTCTTCCTCTCCCTGCCAAACTGCTCCACCCAACTCGCAGAAGTTGAAATACAGTCACAGACTTTCTTTGTTAGTTTGGTATCCTCTTGATTTAACTTCTCATCAGACACATTTGCATGTGTTTGCCATCTCCCAGTCTGTCTGCCTCTGTATGTCACTGATCAGACCATAAGTGGGAGGAGAGGGTTAGTCAAACTCCCAAGAGATGCAACAGAGGACTCTTTTCACTTTAGAGGCAGTCCCTTACTCCCTCTGCAAGTCAGCCACAAAAATCACCAACGTCACACATCTTAAATCATATCATTATGATTTAGAGCCACTGGGATCCTTGCAGGCTCTAAGCTGAGCGTTGTAACTGCTGACTAAACTTCTTCTCAAATCAATTGCAAGCCTTTGTCAGAGATGAATAAGGGATCCTGCTTCTTGTTCGGTTTAAAATGCACATGTGTGATCATCTACACAACTAGGCATGCATTCAAGTGTTAAAACAGACTCTAAAGCAAAGTTATCTCCATGGGCATAAAAGTTACACAAACACATTGTGACATGGACGTGTAAGACTGATCAATGCCAGGAAAAATTTCCAGACAAAAATAAAAAAAAAACATCAAGGGACTTACCATGACTTCAGTCAGGAATTCCTACGTAGTCTTCAGGTCCTTTCCTGAATTCATTTCCTCTGTGCATTCTCCGCAAAACTTTCTCTTCGTCTCAGATACAATAATCAAGCTTCAACTCCTTTACTTTATATGTTCGTGTTCCCTTCAAAGCTCATCTTCTGTAAGTTTTCGGCGCAGAGCAGCTCTCCTCCCCTCTCTCTTTTCCTTCCACTTCCACACTGTCTCGCTGTATTTCCCAGCCTGGGAATGTCCGAGCTGCAATGCTTCCCCCACCCCTCCTCTCTCCTGCCCGGCAGTCCCACGCACCCCCGCACCTCCCTCTCCTCCTCCTCTCACCTAACAAGAGCACTACAGTCCCTCTCTCCCCTCTCAAACTTTCCATTTCCCCCAGTGGTAACTTAAATGAATGCACAATGAAAAACTGTTACCCCACCCAGCCACTAATGCAGAGAAACCTCTGATGTTTTATTGTGAGGTTCTATACTTCGCAGCGGCAGATAAGCTGAGTCTGTGTGCAATCAAACTTAATTTGATGGAAAGTGTAGGCTTGTCATCGAAAACACTCAGATATTAAATGGAAACGTATGCATATGTTCAGTGCATCACCGAGGGGAGAAAGTAGGGTCTCTAACATTTCAGTAATAATACTGCAAACACATCCCACACAGCTGCCGTCCCCTTGACACATAAGTAAATGCCATGAGTGCAATTTTATAGGTTAGTCAATAAATAATAAATCAAATTCCCAGGTAGCACACTGGCAGCTGACCCAAGTGGGCCCAATTTAGGGCCCATCCTATGTAACCAGTGCTGGGCTGGGACAAGGATTTAGCATATATATATGTGTGTGTGTGTGTGTGTGGGCACAGCTCACAGTCATAATGTCATGAATGCAGTACCTTGTAATTAATATTAATGAAATATGCTGTTTGCAAATGTAAACCTCAATTCATTTGGATAAACATTACAATGCTTCCTTCAGAAGCAAACTAATTAGTCAGATGACCTATTGTAGTGTCTAAGAATAATTCAGAGTGAATAATCAGGGATTTAAATCTAATCCACCCGTTTTAAGGTGGAGCCTTTAGTTGTCAAACCCCAGGCAAAGGCTCAGTTATTAAAGAACTTGTTGCAAAGCGGATACGATGAGAAACATGCACAACATTATTTCAGTCTCTTCACCACATAGAAGCAGTCCACCAAATCATCCATGACTTGCAGTATTATTCAGTACAGACACTGGAAAATCTCCTTGCCATTCCACAGACCCGCACACTCAGCACGGAGCATCATGTACCACATTTTCACGAGTGGAGAATACATTTGTAGTTCTTTCTCACATCACCCATGAGGCCTGCTTACTAGTTGTTGGTACTTCTGTTCAGTTAATATGTCGTTAATTTGACACAAATTAATTAATAATTTCTGAGTCTATTTTTAGATTTTATTCATTTCACTCAGCTTTCCACCTCCACCTTTTCGCTACTTCTTCCACACTAAAGTTTTTCTACAAGCTGCGATGGTAGGGGAGTAACTGGTCGCATTAAGAGGTTTGATTGGGCAATCCCGTGTCAGTAATGAAACCAATGGGCTGCTGTCAGTGCTTGTACGGCCAGTGCAGGGAAAAGGCCTGGTATGCCAGATAAGAAGCCCTGCCTGTAGACTAAACATTACCCACGTGGGCCCAGCCTACAGTACTTTGATAACTGAATAAGAGTTTAATTGAAATCATGCTGCACCTACTTTTAAAGTTCTCTCTAACACGAATCTCTCAATATAAACTCCTTGACTCAATTATAGAGTCATTCAGAACAAATAATGCTGGATATATAAACCACTATAGACCTGACAGTGATTAATGAAGGGGATTATATATATATTTTTTTCCAAGTTTATTTACTTTGAGGACGAGCAGAATGGGGTAAATTTAAACTAAAAGTCAGCTTTGCTGAAGTTTTCCATCACATTTTAACTTTGTGATGACTCATGTTTTTATTGGATCTTTTCACTGAAAATGGCACCGCACTGGTGGCTTTACTGTGCTTAATTTAACCTTAAGGGTTTGAGTTTTGGATCGAGTAAAGAGGAACGATCTGAAACACTCCAACAGCGCCCCCCCGTGTTGTGTGTATGGTATTGCAATTATGAAAAAACTGACAACGACGAGGAGCAAAGCGACACTGTCCTGCCAAAGTATTCCCTCATCGGCCTTCACATGCACATGAACTTGAGTGACATCCCATTTTTAATCCATAGGGTTTAATGTGAAAATGTAATATTTGCAGCTAAAACAGCACCAACTCGTATGGAGAGGCTTTCCACCAGGTTACAAGTGTGTTTTTGGCAATTTCTGATCATTCTTCCAGAAGCGCGTTTGTGAGGTCAGACACTGATGTTGGATGAGAAGTCCTGGCTCTGCTCTCATTCATCCTAAAGTTGTTTTTTTTAAGGGTTTCAGGTGTTCCATGCCACACTCACTCATCTATGTCTTTATGGACCGTGCTTTGTGCACTGCTGTGCAGTCATGTTGGAACAGCAAGCGGCCATCCCCAAACTGTTCACACAAAGTTGGCTGGATGAAATTGTCCAAAATGTCTTGGTATGCTGAATCATTAAGAGTTCCTTTCACTGGAACTAAGGGGCCGAGCCCAGCTCCTGAAAAACAACCCCACACCATAAAGTCGGTGACCTCTGTGCACCGCATGCCTCAGCAACCTCTGATTGCGCTCTGTGATTTTACATGTCCTACCACGTCATGGCTGAGTTGTTCCCAATCGCTTCCTCTTTGTGAGCACTAGAGAGCGACCCATTCTTTCATAAACATTTGTAGAAGCAGTCTGCAGGCCTAGGGGCTTCATTTTATAGACCTGTGACCATAAAGTGATTGGAACACCTGAATTAAAGGATTTAGATGGGTGAGTGAATATGTTTGGCAATATGTTTTAATATTGTAGTTAACTAAAACTAAACTGAAATCTAAAACTTGATGTGAAAAAAAAACATGTTAGTTTATGAAAATAAATATAAATAAAACTAACTGGAGTAGAAAAATAACTAAAATATAAACAGTGAGGAGATATCTTTAGTCTTTTTAATAGCACACACACACATGATTGTGTTATATGTTCAGGCCAGAAAGACTTTAAAGATCTATGGATTAATTAATAATAATAATAAATAATAATAATAGCAGCAATAATACAATGCACTATAAATTAGAGAAGTGTCATTTCAAAGGAGTGACTGAGCCTATACCTGGGAGAGACACCAGGCAAGCAGGACAGGCAGAACCAGGTGAGGCCATTTTCAAACTTTGGGTGTGTTTGTCATCACTCAGTTTATGTTAGACACTTGTCAACACACATTACTCAAAGCTGTTCTTTCTAAGCTACGGGACTGTGCCACACCTAAAGTAATCCAAGATCACAAGATCGCTCACAACTGAGAGAATGTGCGCTCGTGTTCTGCTTTCACAATGCTTTCTATGTGCAACTGTGTCAAACCGTGCCCTTTTAGAACTGGGTCATTGCATTTAAAACAACAACACAGCAGAAATATTCAGACAATGACATTTTTTTCATTCTGCCTGTGCATCACTACTAAAACATTTTTAAACAGACAGTCAAAATGGAACTGAGCTGCACACTTTCAGTTTTAATTCAACAGAAATCCCGATTTAACTGTTTGGGAATCCCAGTCAGATTCCATTTGGTGCAGACACTTCTTACAGAGCTTTACACGGAATCATTTACACCATTACAGCAATGAAAGACATCAAATTAAAACCTCGTTCAGTGTTAAAAACATGCACTTCAGGATACACAATACACACAATAATTCACGATAATTCATCGTGAGCCACTCGTTTCTATTATATTGACTTTGTCGTTGGTAGATCTATATTTTTTAGCTAAGAGGACAAAAATCTGTTTATTTATGAAGGACATAGCAGTACGCAGAAAATCCCAGTTTTCCCCCAGGATATAAATACAGAACGTGTTTGTGGATTTGAGGTTTGAAATTCTCAAACGTCGCTCATACCACAGTGAAGAAGAAACCACCAGCACAGTGCAATTCAAGACTCTAAGCAGCTGTTTGTTTGTCTTGCATGTGAGCAATGTCAAAACAACAAACTAAAGTGTCTAATTTCCCTAATTTAAAAAAGAAAGGCAAATAAGTAACAATTCTCTAACTTAGATAAAAAGCAAGAGACAAAAAGCGGTTCTCACGCCTACGTCGACCGTTTTAAGGAGCTCAGTTTGCGCAGTGGATAAGCATTTAACATAAGATAGCCTTTCAATTCACTATTTACAAAGATGTCATAGCGTAGAACTCAGTTTGTTGTTGGGTGCAGAGGAGGCAAGCAGAGGGCCGTGGTGGCTGCCAGCTGGAGGTTAGGATCCGATCCAATCCACACATGGCAACTGCTCTAAACCAGCCAATCAGGAGTCTCCACCTGTCTCAAGAGCCAACACACAGACACGAACCAAATTTATTTCTAAAGCACTTTAAAATGACTACTACAGACAAAAAGTGCTCTACAAAAATGTAATAAATACACTGAAAAACAATTATATCATATCATACAATAAAAACAAGCAAGATTAATCTGTCCTAACTGCGTCGAAGGTCCGGAGCTTAAAAACAGACTGTGTAAGGTGCACAGGCTAGACAGTGTACATTAGTGTAGGGAGAAAGTAGCTCAGAGAGGCATCATTTAAAATGCACTTTTTAAATGATGATTTCATTTATTAAGGGGAAAAAGCTACCCAAACCCACCTGGCTCTGACTGAACAAGTAACTGTTGTTAATCCAGGAATTAACCGTAATTAACCACATTTTATTAAAAGATGAGTTTATTTTCAATAGCCACACCCACACCTGATTACTGTCAACTCTCCTGAATCAAGACATCACTTTATTTATAATCTGTCTGACAAAGTGAAGCAGGCTAAAGTAGAACATTATGACGCAACTAAAGAAACAGGTGAAAAACACATTTATTGACATCTATCAGTCTGGAAGCGGTTACAAAACCATTAACCATTATCCACAAACAAAGCAAACCTGGAACAGTGGTGAAGCTTCCCAGGAATGACAGAACTACCAAACTTACTCCAAGGGCACATCGACGACTCCCCCCAACCAACCCCACAACAGTATCTAAAAAGCTGCAGGCCTCACTTGCCTCTGTTAAGGTCAGAGTTCATGATTCAACAATAAGAAAGAGACTGGACGAAAACGCCATCTATGGGAGAAGTCAAGGAGATAACCACTGCTGAGCAAGAACACAAAGGCTCATCTCACATTTGCCAAAAAATATCTTAATGATGGATTTGGGGAAAATATTCTGTGGACTGATGAGACATGGCATGATTGCTCCTATTAGACGGGCTGGCCCGAGTACTACAGAAACTGCTGATCTACTGATTTCCCACACAACCATCTGAAGGGTTTACAGAGAATAGTCTGAAAGAGATCAACTATCCAGTGAGCCTCAGTTCTCTAATGAAAATGCTTTGTTGATGTCAGAGGCCAGAGGAGAATGGCAAGAGTACTTTCAGCTGACAGGAAGGCAACAGTAACTCAAATAACCATTTATTTTGTTGTTTTTACAACAAATGTATGCAGAAGAGCTTCTCTGAACCAATAACATGTCAAACCCTTGAAGCAGATTGGCTACAGCAGCAGAAGACCACAGTGAGTGCTGCTCCTGTCTGCTAAGAAAAAAACAAAGCAGACAAACACAGCATTAAAAAAACCAGACGTACAATGACATCAGTCAGGAATTGCTACAAAGTCTTCATCTCCTTTCCTGGATTCGCTGCCTCTACACATTCTCCACAAAACTTTCTCGACCTTCACCTAATCAAGCTGTAAGTCCTTTATTTATTTAATAAGATTTCACTGCTCCTCTCTTCCACTTCCACACTCTCCTACTGGATTTCCCAGCCTGGGAATGTCTGAGCTGTACATTTTTCCTCCTCCTTCCTTCGTCTGCCCAGCAGCCCCCCTTCTCACCTAATAAGAGCACTACAGTCCATCTGTCCTCTCTCAAACTTTCCCCCCAGTGCTGTGAGGTCCTTCATCCTCAGTGGCAGATACGCTAACTGAAAATTGTTGCAAATACTCCCTTAAATATAAACTGCAGCAATGCATGCACATGTTCAGTGCACTACAGAGGGGATTCATGTCATGTGTTATGTAACAGATCTGTAGGAGAAAAATAAAGCCTATAAATCATGCTGACATTTATTAAAGAGGTTTACTGTACATTTTTGTAAGTAAATTCACTCAGAATGGGGTAATTTAAAAGTCAGCCTTGCCTAAAGTTTTGGATCACATTTTAGCTTTGAGATGACTCACAGTTTATTGGTTCATTTCACTGAAAATGGCACAGCACTGGTGGCTTTACCGCTGCTAAATTTAACTTTAAGGGTTTGCGTTTAAGACCGAGTGAGGAAGAACGGAGTCATCTTTGATCTGAAACACGCCAACAGTGCCCCCCTGTGCTTGCAATTATTCTAATGCAATGGAAGGCAGACAAGGCCAAGGAACAAGGTTACTAAAACTAGCTGTGAAACCCCCCACAAAAAACATAAAAACAGTTTTTTAACTCTGGCAGCATCAGCGCCAGAGATGCTGGAAGGATCAGCACAGGGCTGCATCATCACTGGCCAGAATCTGGACTACTGAGGCAACAGAATCTATTCTTCCATAGACTTAACTGCAATATTATTACTGTATATAAACAATTTAGGCATGAAATATGCATGGATTTAACAGCAGAAGTAATACAATGCGCTGTGCGGCACACGAGTATAGTTTCAAACGAGTGACTCAGCCTGCACGTGGCCCAGACACCAGACAGGAAGGACAAGTTGAACCAGTTGAATCACAACTCAACTTTACACTATTTCAAACTGTCCTAATCTTTTGGGTGTGTTCGTACTCACTCGGTTTATGTTAGCGACTTGTCAACGTGCTTCAGTTCACAGATTACTCAAACATGGGAGTTGCACATTCCCTGAAACTACAGGATTGTGCCACACCTAAAGGAATGTAACAGAAACGCGTGCCCTGTTGCTCTACAATCACAGTGTTCCCTTTGTGTAATTGTGCCCTTTTACAACCTTGTTATTCCACATAAACGTCAACGCGTTACAGAAGAACCAATCATCAGAAAACAGATCAATCATCCAGGGTACCACTGCTGTTTCTCTGCACAGTGGACATTTTGCTTTTAAACAATGATGTATCCAATGATGCTGATGCTCAAAGCTGGCTGTAGAAAAAAATATTGTGCTGGGAAAAAACAAGGTTGCAGGTTTAGATTGTGAAACTTGGAGCGGAGGGTGAAAAACTGGTTTAGTTAGAGTTTAAATATGTTTTCCGAACCTGAAAATTTCACGTGTCTTGCTCCTGTTCTCATACAATTATGAGGCTCAAACAGGCAAGAAAATGCTTTGATTTAAAAAAAACACAAAACAAAGCTTTGGCTTGTCCCTTTTCACTTTGAGGCCCGTAACTCTGAAAATATTCACAGTACAAAAAGAAAACGTCCCATGACTTCATTTAAAACACTAAAACTGTTATAGAAAATATTCTGATGTGAGCAAGTGGGAGTCGCTGATTTATTTTTCAGCGAATTACCCAGATGTTCACCTAATGAGTATGAATATGAGTATTAAACCAAGCACTCAGAAGAGAAAGTGTGTGCCCTACATGGGTGCTATTTAAATATTTTAACATATTAAGAGTCTGAATATGTTTTCCTCAAGGTCAATTTTAAAATACCCAAACGTGTCTGTTGTTTTCATGAGAAATTTATTGCTTTGATGAATTCGTAGATCGATTCTGCATTTTTAAACTGTGATCTGCATTTCATTGCTTCGGTCTTTGACATAATACAGATCAAAGTTTAGAACTACCAACACATTTGTGTCCATAGATGCTCACACGATGACACAGTTCTTGTAAATCTGCCTCTGCACTTTAAATCAGACAATCAAGATGTACCAGAGTTGCTGACTGTCAGCTCTCATTCAGGGGTTTTGACAAAAGTACTCTATTAACAGTTTAAGTCATTTTTACAGTCAAATTCCCCTTTGTGCGCACATTTCTTATGAAGCCTCAGCAAAGAATAGGTTACATCATTAAAGCAGGAAATGAAGTTTCTAATTAAAGCTATTTCTATCTTAAAAATATACATTTCAGCATACATGATGTTATTCACCTTTAATTCGAACGTGTGGCAATCGCAGTGCTGTAGAAGTAGACTCTTTGCACACCGTCCTGAGCACCTAAAGGGTCATGAGTTACAGTTAAATTAAGGCAATGCCCAGTAAATGCACACATTCAACATTGTGGTGTAAGCAAACCTGATTGGCAGATGAAGTTGAGGTTCTCCTCACAGGGCTGGTCCTGCCAGAGGAAGTGCTCTGCGCTGGCCATGCCTCCACAGGTGCTGGAGTAGCTGTCAGGAACAAAATCCTGTGGCCAATTTGAGAAATTCATGGAATATCCAGACATCCAGAACCACTCGTCTCCTCTGAGCGATCTGTTGCACAGAGACAAACATCTGAACAGATCTATGCTTACCGTGCACGCGGAGGCGTCGATGATGCAAAAATCTTCATCTTGGACACCATCCACAAACATCTGGAGCTCCCTGACTCCTCCACCAGACTTCTGTTTGCTGATTTCTCATCAGCGTTCAACACTCTGCAGCCTCATATCCTGCCTACTAAACTTTCCTCCCGATTTCACCTGGATGATCAGCTGATCCTGTGGATATTGGACTTTTTGACCAACAGGACTCAGAAAGTTTGGGTCAACAGCTCTCTCTCTGGTCTCCGTTCCACCTCCACTGGCTCCCCCCAGGGCTGTGTTCTCTCCCCCCTGCTCTTCATCCTCTACACCGATGACTGCAGATCCACACAGCCTAAGTGCCATCTAGTGAAATATGCTGACGACACAGTTCTCCTGTCACTGCTGTCAGGCCCTTCACAACACCATGGACCCGCTCTGCAGGAGTTTGTAGAGTGGTGTGACAGCGCCAAACTCGAACTCAACGTTAGCAAAACCAAAGAGATGGTGGTGACCTTCTCCAGTAGGCAGAGGGAT
>VOQK01018823.1:34889-50896 GCA_015052645.1 Benitochromis conjunctus
ATGGATGTCTCTTTTTTTTTTTTTTTTTTTTTTTTGTGTGGCCAATTAGGATTTTGGTGGATTTTACCTAGAATGAGTTATTTGGTTCTGAGATTTAACTCGAGTATGGAGTTATAGTTGTCTGAGCTTTTACAGGTGTTTTCAAACTGCTACGTCTCCCTCGCTGTCATCTGAGAATCTCTGAGCTCCTGTGCAGACACACAGCAGGTGCCCAACAGAGCAGTCTGGAAACAAGCCGCCATGTTAGTCTCGATTTGAAATCTGGGAGCTTGACAGCAAACGATCGTATGCAACAGAGTTGAGAGCTGATCGTGCGTCTCCCTCGCTGCACGATTCCACGTGTGCAAAAACACCCATCAAGACTTTTCTCAGACACTTCTGAGTGCTAAACACGTCCCGCTTCGCACACGCAGATACAAATATAACTCCATACTCAACCGCTGACCTGCGTCTGGAGCGACTCTCTCAAAGAAACACCTGCGTGACTCCCAAGTTTACCTGGCTCAACTCAAGAATTACAATCTCGTGTTTAATGGACTTTCAGGAGAAAGTGATTCATGGACGAAGCTTCCCGAATGGATTCAAGCAAAATAAAAATAAAAACATTTTTTTTTTATTAAAACAGACAAATTTAGTGATTTGCTCCTGGGAAAACGCTCCCTAAGCAAGGTGCCTTCAGAATGCAGCTCAGCTCAGAAAGCTTTTACATTACAGGGTCTCTACCGTTTGCATCAGAGTAACAAAAAAAAATATCTTTAAAATTTATTCAACATGGAAATTAACACTGCCAATAAATCAATTCACTTTTTTTTTTCTTCAGCTCTACAAAGAAATTACAAAAACTTTAAATTTGTCTTTAAAAGAGTATAAAACGTCTCGTCAGCAGGGAGCTCAATTTTTGGTGCATAAAACCAAGAATGACGATGAGAGGGCAGATGAGCAAAAAATACACTAAAGATGCAGCTTCATGTTTTACGTTTAATTCACCAAAACTGTCACGCTGTGACTTTTAGCCATTTGTGTCTGGTTTGTTTGTCCTTTGGTGCCTCCAATAAGATCCTAACACACTCGAGTGCATTCTGATCTGCGCAGACAGCTCGTCCCTCTTCTTCTTGTAAAGGGCCGCTCTGAGCAGCCCTCCACTGCCTGCCAGGGAAATCTGAGTGCCCGTATTTAAAAAACTGTTTAAAAAAAAACCCTAAAGTTTCAATTATAAAAATATTTTAGGGACTTTTATGAAGTTACTGTTTGAATTCAACCAAGACGACAAAGCCAAATAATTACTGTTTTCAGAGCCAAGCTAAGGAAGCCACACCTGACCTCACTCACCAGGTAGCATGATCAGATCGAGGCGGTATCCGAAACTACTCCCTACCACAGACTTTCTGCCAGTTTCTCATCCTGAAATTTCTACTTCATGTAGTCCACCTAACAGTGGAATTATACACACCATGCACAGGTATAAATGCCGGCAACGGCACTGGTCACTTGCGCAGATTCAATGCAAAAGTCTCATTTAGATTTAACGTTAAAAAGGGCCCGTGGTATGCGCGCACTTCCTGATAACAGTCAGACCGATCAGTGTTTGAAAACAGCCTGCTAACATTAGCGTCACTGGTACCAGAATAAAACTAGCCAAAACAAGTAGATTGTGTACAAGTTTAGCTGTACAGCTAAAGTTTTCCATGTTGGGATCATTTTCCACGTTTAACTGTGTCGCACTTTGCTCTGTTTTCTTTGCCTCCGGCAGCACTGACACTAAAACGTGATGCCAAGTTCTCTCACTCTTTCGGCCTGAGACGGTTGAGGTCGAATCCAATTAGAGATGTTTGCACTCTTAAAATTGTCAAATGACACCTACGACTGTGTGTTTCAGCTGGAAATTCCTGTTGCTGTTCAGTTTCAAAAAGCTGAAGTCAACAAAGTTTTGATCAGCGGGGTAAAAGAATCCTGACCTGTTTTAAAGTGTGTTATCAATGCCATGTCCTGTGTGGAGGCACAGAGGGGGAACTAAAGTATGTCTACGTATTAAGTACTGCATTTAACCCACTCTCAGCTGCAGGCAGAAATCGCTGAAACAGAAAAAGCCTTCGTTTTGCTGCACTGTTTGGTTTGGTGTGCGTGTGTTCGAGTGGGTCTGTTTTGTGTGTCCGTCGTCCTCCTAAACCTGTAAAACCTCACCAAGCCCCCCCTCCCGCCCCGCCCCTTCCCCCCGAAGATAGAAAATATAAAAACATTGAAACGAGAGTTCTGAAATTAAAAAAAAAAAAAAACTAAGTGCCATCCTATTTTTGTGGTGGAGATATGTCCGCACGATGAGATCCGACTAGTAACAAAGATCAACACTTTTTTCATAGTTTTTCATTTTGATGACGATGAGCATGGTTTAAAGATCGAAAAAAGCAAAACAGCTTCCAAATTTTGGTACATATACGGATCTGTAACTTTTTTTTTTTTTGTCTATCAGTTTTGTTTTTTGTTTTTGTTTTTTTTTTCTCTTTTGTTTTTTGTTTTTTCGCCGTGTCCCTCCTGCATCTCTTTAAGAGTCTGCGCAGACAGAGAGGGCCGCTTCCATCAGCACGTTTATCCATCTGTGGCTGTCCGTCCGTCTGTTCATCCCTGTGTCTGGACCTGCTGTGTCGGGTGCTTGCTTCCTGTTCCTGTTCCCTGCTTCCTGTCTGTCCGTGGGCGGGGCCGAAGTCGTAAGCGTGAGCAGTACGCGGGGCAGGGCAGGCAGGGACAGTCATTTGGCTATGTACACATTCATGGTCGGTCCATGGCTTCCAACAAACGGCAGAACTATTTCCGAAGGTCTAATACACACACCTGGAACAAAGCAGAGATGCAGCTGTTAGACTGAAGCTATCGCAACAAAAGCCTGAAAACAGTCATGTGTGGACTTACAGATCCGTCTGATGCGCTGGCTCCCACTTTATCCCCCGCTGCGTTCCAACAAACTTCAAAGATTCCCCCTGTCCCTCTGTAACTGTGGACTAAAGCTCCCGTCTGCAGACACGGTGCAAACAAGCAGTATTTTAATCAAACTATTTGATTTATTTCAGCGCTTTGAGCAATACATACATACACCATCCTCCTCCTACCTGTGTATTCCAGATGTGCACACATTTGTCAAAGGAGCCGCTAGCCAGATGACGACCATCAGGGCTGAAAGCCACGCTGTAGACGGGCTCCTGGTGTTTGGTCAGCGTGTGGATACAGATGCCTCTATCTACGTCCCAAAGACGAACGGTGGAGTCAAATGACGCACTGTGGAAGAGAGGGGGAGGCTCGTAAATATCTCACATATTTAGCAGAAACTGTAACACATGCCACTCTCTTGTATTAATTAAAACCCTGAGCAAACCTTAGAGCTTAGTAAAAATTGCTTTAGCTAAGAAACAGCACAGTTCCATATGGACAAGCTAATGCTGAGTCAAACATATGTAGTTGTACAGCAGATATAGTCAGGTCCAGGTGGGTCAGGTTAACTGATGATTCTAAACTGATCACGGATGTAGAGAATAGAGCATAAAAATGAATGTCTGAGTGGTCAGTAAAGACTAGAGAAGCATACTTAACCTGAAAGCTTTCTACACTAAGTGTCAGAGGTGTAGCTCAGTCAGCAGCAGCAGCATGTAGACGTGCACGCAATGGATCAGCTGCCACAGGCAATGGCAGGCTGTTCGACGCATCACCATTTGAGTTTAAATCAATGTTTAAAATCAAGTCTTGTCAGAGCTGACGGAGTCCCTGATGTGTCCCTAATTACTTCCTGGGTTTCTAACACACACCTGGCTAGCATGAGGTTAGCGCTGGGATTGTTTGTTCCAGGGCCAGTGGGACTCCATTTGATGGTGTAGATTTCTTTGCTGTGTGCCTGCAGGTCGTGGACGCAGGTGTCCTGCTTCATACTCCAGATCTGAAGAGACACAAAATCCCAAAGAAAATGAAAACCTTTCTATTTTAGTTGAACTAATTATTAAAATTCAACCATTCCATTCAAGAAGCCTAGAGCACATCTTAACGGCTGGAAAGTTACTGTAATGCCTGAAAGCTGCTTTATAGCTCAGCTGTTTCCTAATGATGTCATCATCAAGTTCTTCATTTATAAGTGAAGAGCTGCAGCGATGTGACTCACCTTCAGCGTCATGTCATCTGAGCAGGAGGCTAGGAGGTTTCCTGTGGGATCCCACTTGATTGCATTTACTTCATTCTGGAAGCAGAGAGGAGACGACACGTTAGCTAATGCATTATATATGTGATCGTGTGTTTCGCTTTAGAAAGAAGCACGTGAACACAAATCTACTCACTGTGTGTCCCTGGAATGTTTTAATGGGTCTATCCTGTCCCAGTTTACAGACGTGGATGCACATGTCTGTACTACAGGAGGCGAACGTGTTGTTACTCTGCCAGTCCACGTCGAGTGCCGGAGCTGTGGGCGGATGGAGAGCGGAATATTAGACAGGAACAAAACAATGCAAAAAAACAAACCGCTTTTATTTTATTTTTGTTGGGTGTTTCCTCTGTTTACCTGAGTGGAAAGGAAACTGTTGTTTGGCTTCTCCTGTATGAGCATCCCATATGATTGTTGTCTGTCAGGAGACATGTACACTTAGTGTAACTGCAGTAACATATTACTTCAGGAGACGATGAGAAACTATTCTAAAAATTATTTCTCACTGGAGCTGATTTACAGGTTTACCTTGTCTACTCCTGCGCTCAGGATAAAATTGCCTTTTTTGTTCCACTTAAGGGCAAAGATGGGACCTTTGTGCTGGCCGAGAGTACTGGCCAGGTTACCTGTGGAGCAGAACACAACATCTGTCAGCTTTAAATGCAAAAAAAAAAGATTTAAAGGCCTGAAATCAGTAAGCCCTGAGAAAAACTACAGTGCAGGAAAAAACAAATTAACTGCATTCTGTAAAACTGCCTCTAGGTGGAAGCATTGTTCAAGGATTAACTAAACCATGTGGCAAACAGTCTATTCACATCACACTCAGTCACAATTCCCATAGCATTCCAGAGGTTACACCACATTCAGCAGAAAAACAACTGTGAATGTAACATTAATTAAAGCCATCTCACCATCTTTTGTCCATATTCTGGCAAAGCCGTCATAGGAGCCTGTCGCTAACAGTGTGCCCTCGCTCTGCCAAAGAGAGAGAGATGTTTGCATATAAATAAGAGCCTTATTTCGACACATTTACTGATCCGAGTCCTGTTCTTCAGTTACAGTATTTGTCCAAATATTTCAGGCCGAATGAGCGTCAGCTGGTGTTATAACAGAGGTCTGTTTTCTCCATCAACGTGGATGCTTTCCAGGAAATTTCTGACTCTGCCTTTGGCTCTGATTTATGTCCCAGAGGCTGGACTGAAGGAAGAATGCACCGTTTGATAACTCCAACAGTTAAAATACTCAGCACACACTGTAGTACCCTCCAAAAGTTTAATGAACAGTGAAACATACTCAGGAACCTTTCTATTTTACTTTTTCTTTGCTCTACCTACATGCTGTCATTTTATAAGATGGTTAAAATAAATTGTTTAGTATCTTCTTTGGAAATGCTTTAATAGGCCTTGAGGGTTTCAGCATCTGCAACAGTCTCAATCTGATGACTGATCTGGCCAGTAAGGCTTCCTGGATTTTGTGACTGATTAAAGTTTTGGTTGCTAGAGTGGGTGTGGGCATGCTGTCTAGCTATAGCATGGAGGCCAGGCCAAAGCGACTGGAGAAACATGCGCACGTTTACTCTGTTAAGTTCAGTCAGCTGCTGCCATCCTCTGCAAGCACAAAGACACATGGGACAGTTCCAGAAGCAGCCATACTTTAAATTAAGCAGTCACTGCCGAACAACGATATCCCACCTGTCATGACAACATGGTGGTTTTACCAGAGTGGACTGACGCAAAGTAAGAAACATGTTAGCATGTCCTGGTTGAACAGTGGCCACAGGAAAGCACTGACAGGCAGCTGATGATGCTTAGGTTCCATCCACGATGCTGATTGGCTAATCCCGCTGCTCTCATTAAACGGCTGGGATTTTAACTGCATTACATATTACCTGATCAAGTGGTGATGCTTAACTTTCACAAGATATGAGTGGGACATGAGCGAATGAACCATCTACTGCCACATCTAACAGTAAAGTAGCAAAATGCACAGCAGGACCCTTAAAGTTGATACCGGATTCTTTTATAATCTTATCTAACATCAAACGTTATTACTACCACACTTTTGGAGGGCACTGACAAGACTGTGCATGGGGTACAGCCTGTGCTTAGCCTGTTTTTGATGCATGTCTCGTGCTGAGGTGTTCACAACAATAAGCGTTAGCAACAAAAGTGTTTCTCTGCATCTTCAAAAATGGCACCAAATATTA
Organism: Benitochromis conjunctus; assembly: GCA_015052645.1. Classification (NCBI taxonomy): domain Eukaryota; kingdom Metazoa; phylum Chordata; class Actinopteri; order Cichliformes; family Cichlidae; genus Benitochromis; species Benitochromis conjunctus. The sequence continues at coordinate 41,270 of VOQK01018823.1, forward strand.
AAAACGACCAGAAAACACATCAAGCAGCCCTTTGAAATTCAAAAATATCCCACGAACTTCTCGAGGTTAAGATTCGTGAATTAATCCACACGAGCAGGGTGATTCGTGTTACATTCGGTGTGTTTGTGTGCGCCTGTGTGTACTCACATTCCAGTCTAGTGAGGTGACGTCTTTGTTGCTGGGGACATCTTGTCCTCCCTCTCGTATGCAATGCCTCAGGACCAGCTGTGTGGAGCTGCTTGTACTGTTCTCACTCAGGTTCCAAATACGAGCCGTCGAATCGCCAGACCTGAGACACACCCACACACATCAGACTGCCATCTGAAAAAGTAACTTGCCAAATTATAGCACATCTTTACACATTATTTGTATAAAGATCTTTGTTATAAATCTGAAGCATCACTTTATTGCTCCCGTATTTAAGTGTGTGTGTGAGAGAGAGAGAAACCACTGGACTTCATGTGCAGAACATCTGCTTTACATGTCAATGTGATATCAACTAAAATTAAAATAGGGTTGTGCTGCACTTTCATGTAATACCAAGTTGTACCACAAGCTGGTGCACTGAGTCAACCAGGCAAGTGAGTAAGAGTTTATTCAAGCCTCTAAACTAAACAGGGATAAAATTCAGGTGAAACTGACACTAAGCTTTAATTCATGTTTACTCCCTTTTTACACCTCGTTTGCTTCATGACTTAAACATTAACGTGGTACAAAAATGGAAGGAAGGCTCACCCCGATGCCAGCAGATCGCTGACTGGGTTCCAGGCACAAATAAAGACTTCTGACTCATGGCCCCTCAAGACCATGGCTTTGTTCTGAGGGATCTCCACGTCGCCGTCCACTTCCATCAGGTCTGCGTGATTATCTGAACACACAGTTGATGGATCAGACCAAACCACAAAATTGAATGAGTGAATAAATAAAAGTCACAAAGAAGCCCTGTTAAAAGAATTCCTCAATCCCAAAAATCATACGAAATATTTCACTCACTTGCTAAGGCATGGGCTCCATTCTCCTCCCCATTGGCAGTATTCTCTCCGTTCTTGGCATTGCCACCGATGCTGCCCCCAGTGGTCGACGCCGGCGCTGAAGCTGCAGCCTGCTGCTGGGCCATTTTGTCCCGGTAAGCCTGCTGCCTTGTCTGAACTACGTCCGGCATCACCGCATCAATCAGGGACAGGGACTCAATGGGCCGGCCGTCAAACAGCGTGCCATCCTACAGAGCCAGAGAAGAAATCGGGTTGGCGCGGAAACACAGAGGAAGACAAGAAGCTGACAGGCTTCTGTCTATATTCCATTTATAGATTCCCTTTGATATCAGATTAATATGGGAATGACATCCTGATAGTCCGTTTAAGAAAGACTTGCATTATTATCTGATGTTAAAGGTTCTTTGTTTGTGTCCCACCTCATTTATGCTGACTTCAGCCTCCACGTACTGCAGGCCCTTCTGGATGATGCTGATCAGGGCAGCAGGGGGAACCAGAGCACCATTGATGTTGGACTGGCTGATGTGACTCTCTATACCGAAGGTAAATGCTGAGTGGGAGAACCCTGAAGAGGAAAGGAAAAGAATATTAGTAAATAATACTCCCTTCGATTTCAACACACGGTGAAGAACTACACGTTGTGTTTTCACTCTAAATCACCTTTGGAGCATTTTATTTTTATATAAAGGGCAACTCTCTTTTCCTTGAGTGTTTGTGGTGACGAAAGTTACTGACCCTTCGCAGAGTCGATGGATTAATGAAGAAAATGCTCGACCTCTGACTTGTTAGTAACATATTTGTGAAGTTGTTACTGTTGGAGAACAAGAACTGCCGCCTCAAAACCGCATGCCCCCCGTCACCTCTGTCAATCTGCAGATAACATCTAGACTTAAAACTGAACTGACGCACTGCTGAGATGCTGCGTTCACAGGAACTGGTCGGACATACGAGGCATTCATTAGGATATAAATGGTAAAAGAAACGTTCATATTGACCATTTACGTTTGAGTAAACTTTAGCTACATGTAGGGAAGCGGCGTGCATGGAGAAAACAGGACAAAAGCTTTCACTGAAGTTAAATCTCAAAACCATCAACTCCCTTGTAATGATGATTTAGCTTTTTCATTGGCGGGCTATAAATACAGAACAACAAGTTCTGGCTCAGGGTATCAGTTATCCATATATCTGCTGGCTGCACCACTGGCCCCACAGGCAAAATCTGAGAACACAAATCCAGAAATACTTGCCAACTAATTTCATCACGGCCCTTATTTGCTTAAATGTGTGAAGCTGTGCATTAAAAAAAAAGAGAATTTAGAAGAGGTGGAAGTTAGCAGTGAGTTAGCTAGCCGTTTAACATCTAGAAACTGCGTACCATGTTCTGAGTGACTAAAATACCAAGTTTGGGCGGTTGGTGAAGTTGGGCTAGTTGACCTGGTGGCTAGCTACAGTGCTGTGGTTAGACCCATATAAACACAATGGCACAAACAAGACACTTCATGAAGGTTAAATTGTTCTCAATAAAGATTTATGTTGCAAGTTCCTGACAGGCAGAGACAAACACCATCATAGGGCAGGGAGAAGAACAAAACTTCAACCAACATCTGATCCGTCTGCAGCACGAGGTCATTAACATGTTGCTGTGTACTTTGGTTTAGTTGCTATTAAGAAAAGACAAAAGCCCCAAAGTGACACTGTTCAGTTTGTGTTTCTTTGGTGTTTGGGACACCGTGAGTCTGTGAGCTCATCTTATAGACTTGCTGCACATTAGCAGTAAAAACAAATTGTAGAGGCCCAGAATGAGAGGTGAATATTTTTTGTCTGTCTCTTTTCTGATAGACAAAAGCTGCACATTAAAAACCATGATCGATATATCGCTTAACAAGCTAAAGGCCTCCTTAACCTACACCGCTTTTCTCCTTGTTCCCCTAAATCCATACAACACAGACGGTAAGCATGATGTTATTTCGACCCATCTGATTAAGCGATGGACAGACACCGGTCCCGCTGTATGATTCATTCTGACTGTGTGATGAGGTCTGTCTAAAACACTGCAGACAGACTGTGCTGTTTGTCCTCTTTTAAGGACTCTTGTTTACAGTGGCGTCATTATATTCTGCTTTTAAACAACAAGCAGCACCACACTGCCTGTGTTGTGTATACACAGTGACAAAGATGACCCATCAAACTGACAGGCATCTGCTGACTGCTGATTCTACTACCTATAGCACAAGGAAAAAAGAAACTGATTTCTCTGTGTAAATGTAATGAAAACAGAACCTGAAAAAAATTATTAAATTCCAAACAAACAAATAAATTATAATATATCCTAGATGAAACAATTTTTAGTAATTTTTTTGCTCAGTTTTTTTAATTAGTCCTTTTTTTTGTTTTGTTTTTACCAAAAAATAAATAAATAAATAAATAAATGCTTTTCAGTGTTTACATTTCCAATTTACTTTTTTTTATAACAAACTTTTAAAGAGTACTATTGATTAATACAGCCCATTTTAATCATCATTAGTGAATAAAAACACACATTTGTTGTGATGAAAACATCTGTAAATGAAAACTATAATGACACTGAATGTAAAAGCCATATTGGTAGAAAAGCAAAGGAACTATTAAAAAAAGAAAATCGATAAAGGTTTTCACTTTTTAAAGACAGAAGAAGCACCAAAGACATGAAGAGGAGAAGAATTCGAGCAGGATACCTGACTCCTGTAGGTATCTGTAGACCAGGAAGTTGACCTCATCACTGCTAATGCTCATCTTTACTCCTGTTACACCATGAGGTCAGCACACACACACCTAGCCTGGAAAACAGAGAGAGGTTCATCAGTGAAGGGGAAATCTCACCAGTGACACGAGCTTATTTAGGCTCAAACACAAAGTCAGTTTACGGCCGATGTTACTGTGGAAAAGGAAATTACTGCAGAGCTAGTACACGTACAGAGCTTTAAACTGTACCTCCTCAATCACACTTAATCACGTCAGTGGTAGCAAAGTACATAGCCTACAGCTGCCTCAGTGCACAACGTGATCACATGACCCTCGTCTTGCAGGGCCTCAGAATTATCCTGCATTTCTCCCCTTGATGCAGTGTTGCCAGTTTCGTCTCTGTTTCATCTTTGTGTGGGGTTTGAGTAAACGTTTTTTGGCGGTGGGGGGGCACAGATAAAAGAAAGTAAGTAAGTAAGAAAGTTTAGCACCAGAAATTTTATTCCATTTTTAAACACAACGAGCACAATGACGCACCGATTCATGTATTTACTGAGACGGGGCGTCTACATGCCTGTGAGTCAAGACGTCTGATGGAGTGTCATTGTTTTACTGTTTGTCTGCATTTTAGTCACTCTGGCCGTGCTATTGTCTGTGCTCATGAGCACTCTAAGTGGCTTTTACTGTTTAATATTTTATCTGATTATGTCATTGTTTTATCATTTATGTGCTTCTGGCTTTGCTCTGTGCTTCGATCCTTCTGCGTTTGGGTTTCTTGTTTGTGGCATCAGCCTGCCAGAAACTCCGGATGAAGCGTCGCCTGTATGGCTAAATGTATGGCAAACTGACGTCATAGACTTCAGTGTGTGTGTTAATTAATGCGCAATAGAATAAATAAGTGGGGTTTTTGTTTTCTTATTTTAACACCAGCATTGAATTACATACACAAACTCGGATATTAAACAAACACACCCATTGGAAGAGGTGAAAAATACAATTGGAAAAAAACCCCAGAAACTTGAAAAAATAAAAAATTTTAATAAAAACTAAAAAGTGCAAATTCACCTTGGAAACACACTGCACCTAAACAAAACTGAAAAAATAAAATAAAGGCTGAAAATAACTTGGATGCAAGCAGCTTATATCTTAACAACAGGCAGATTAAACACATGCTATTGCACTGGTGCTAACTAAAGCTGGACCGGCAGTCTGTTTAGTTTACATCAGTTGACGTCTTTATTTTTTCAATGTGATCCAGAGCATGCTGGCTGTATGTTAATATGTGTTACAATTACTTCTCAGTTGGTGTTTTATTCACAGTGTGCCCACACCCCAAGCTGCTCTGTTCCCTCTGACCACATATTTAACATCTGATGCAGTCATCTGGGCACCGGCCCACTACAAACTACTCAACTGAAAAACACAAGCGGGAAGGAAATCAGCAGGACAGAAACACTTCTGCTGGTAGGACTTGTTTTGTGCGTGCGCCTAAGCACATGTCACATGATTTGACGTTGCCTTTGTGCGTGAACTAATATGGCTGGGAACCACAAGTTTAACAACTGTGGGGTTAACAAGTGCAGAGAGCCGATTCCAAACAAGGACCAGTTCAAAGCCTGTTTCCCCAGAGAGTAATCAGGCCTGGAGCTCCTCATCTGAAGCCCCCTCCCCCCCGGCCTCCCAGCAGGAGTCTCTCTGTGCATTTAATGGTAGTTAAGTGATTGAAACTCTCTCCTGGGTACTGTGGGCACATTTCTTTTCAGAGGATTTTAACCTTGCATCATCTGGAACTTTTAACATCTATGTACACTGAACAGTGGCCTTAACATTGCTGAATGCTGAGCTCAGAGCGGGGGGGGAGTTTCCTGCAACTCTGATGAACATAACATCAACAATCTCTTTCACAATCTTTAATGACAACCTGATAAACTGGTCGCAGCGACAACAAGTGTGACAGTTACACACTAAAGATACAACTGTGAAACATCAGTATTGTAGTACAGTAGAGCAGATCCCAAAAATTTAATTACTCACGTATTTCTTCTTTGAACAGATAATTCTATTTTTCATTCTTCTGTTTTAATAAAGATCTAACGATAGAAAAAGATATTTAAAAATGTGATGCCAAACCCTTTTTGTTGTTTCTTTGTTTTATTTCTATCCAAACATTATTTTCTTAACTGCTTATCCAATTCATATCCTCAGCTATCACAGAGAACGAGGCAAGGTGCGCCGTGGCACAACATAAAATTGGCAGTCGGATGCAGGGCTAACCAAATGAGCACATTACTGGACTGTGAGAAGAAGCAGGAACGAACCACAGGGCCAACATTCAAACTCCACACAGGAGGCCCCCGCTGGCCAGCAGATTCAAACCCAGAACCTTAACTGCTATGAGGCAACAGTGCTAACCGCTGTCTTGTGCCACCAATAGATGGCATTTATTAATTCCTGATTTATGCCAGAGAAACAAACAATCTGACTTGATTTTATATCTTCTAGTTTTTCATATTATCACAAAATTGATGAGATTGCAACCGCAGCCACAAGCACTGATAATCTTCCATTTTATCTATTGCCGACGGCAGTCACGAAGGACGACATCAGACAATGTGAATTTTTTGTTTTTGTTGAGTTCTTTTTTTCCCCCTTCTCAAAAACGAGCAGAGTAACACGTACTTCATCAGCTTTTTGGATAAGTGGCCAGTACTGGCCGCCAGGTGCAAGTGCTCACTCTCCTGCTGCAAATCCACTTCCCTCTCTGTCTGAACTGTTCACTGTGTGACAGCGAGCACCTGTAAATGAGCAGTGTGCACATGTGCCGTGTTAAACCGAGGCTGTGCACTGTGTGAGAGGAAAATAAGACATTCTGTCACATGTAAATACAGCCGACTAACAGCTCTACCCTTCAACATGTGTGTGGTGAGTCTGTCAGGCAACGTTGCGGTTCCTAAACGAGATCCTTGAAAATTTCTGTGTTTATTGAACTAAAAAGTACGCACCCTTCCCGAGATACACCGTTTCACTGTCGATTACTGCTGAAGCTTCACGAAAAGGTATTTGAAAATCCGGTGTAGTTTTTCCACAGTAACGACGACAACAACAACGACAAAGTAAGGAGAGTCAGTTGCATCAGCTTCACTGGAGAACAGGGGTGCCATGGCTGAGCTGTCTGGGGATGTATTCATAACCCAGGAAACGGCAGATGAAGAAGAGGTGGTGTTGTTCTCTGGCATGTTGGCTCAGCGATACTTATCTGTGCCTGGACCCTCTGTCTCCAATGAGAGAGGATTGTGTTTTCCACAGAGACAACTGTCAGCAAACAGATTGTTTTGAGGGGGCAGATAAACTGCAGGCAGACAAAATAATGGAAACCATCTCAGAGTTGAGCTTTCCAGCATAATTACAAAGGTAGCAACACTTTGTTGGGGCTGAAATCAGCTGTTCCTGCTTCAGCCCCATGAAACAGCGCTACCACAGACACACTGTGTTTAATTAGGCCTCTTATTATAATTAAACCATATGCAGCTGTCAGACTGCTTTCACTTCCAGTTTACTACAGTGTTACAATGCAAACTAACTTTTCTAGCACGCCACACCCATGCACACCCTGCGGTTACTCTTCTTGACATAACGTGTGACAGTCAGCCTCTGAAAAATACCACAATGACACAAAAATAAACTGTTCTGTGCGAGATCATTAAGAAGTAATTTTACTGCTACCACTGCTGATCACATCTCTAGTTACACCACTACACTCAAGCTATGTTTTAATCATGTATCGGAAAGTCATGGACAAAATACTGGCAGAAAATTTAACATATTATATAATTTGATATGATGTAGCACAATCCAAAAGAACAACTTACAGCTGTAGGAAAAATCATACTTTAACATTTGATCAAATTCATGACAGCCTACTCAAGACACTGAAACCGACTCAGCTGGTGGTATTTAGGGTTGTGAATTGAATGGATCTGTTTCATTTTACAGGGTTTTTTTTGGTGATTTTTGTCAATTCGACTCTGTTTACTCATGTTTGTATTGTGAAGCCCAATTGCTATCCAGTCACACAGTGAATCCTTCTCACTTTCTGTGTGTTTTTAGGGAGAGTAGAGAGCTGTGCACACCCTCCTCTTGGGCATTAGACTAATTAAACTGAAGAAATTAAAGTAGTTTACCATGTCTGTGCACCCTGGAAGAAAGTATTCGTTTGTCCAGTAAACTGTTAACAAGCTAGAAAATTATAAAGTGACAAAACAAGGTGGCAGGCCCTCATTCTACCCGACAGCCACTTGCTCTATGTCTATTTAGGTAGCTACCGCTATCTCTCTCTGTCTCTCCACCTATTAAAGACTCCAGTGCACCATTTCAAACTGAGAAAGGATCAATACATAGTAGCACAGTCAGTCTGTAGCATATTATACAAATAAATCACCCATGCTAATTTAAAGCAACTGCTTCTTCACTGAAATGCAACTTTGAGGTCAACTGCTTCAGCAGCAGCACATTTCAATTAGGCTCAAATGGCTACATCACATTTGTATAGTGACCCAGGAACTAAAATGTTCTATTTCCACAGGTCATATAGTTCCAGAGTGGGACATGTGGAAGGCAAAAGCATCTTTGATTTAACTGAAAACTATAAATGCCCAACACTGAAAATGTATGAGCTTATAAGAACACAGTATGATTGTTCCAGATCATCCCTCAAAAAAGGAAAATGCTCATATCAGCCATCTCCTCACAGAATTTTTGCTTATTTGACAAAAAGTAATTGACAGATGTTGAATCGACATTATGTGGTATTAAAGCTTACAGTTACTGGTAATGTGTGGTGCTCACGTTAAGGCTGGAGCTGCAGCCAGGAGCAATCAATAAGCATGAAACTAGAGTATAAATTCAGCCACCTGCTGCTGTGCTTCCTTTAATGGGGAACCTGTAGACAGTCCTGTCAGAGATCATTCAGACCTTTTGCTCACATCCCTCCTGACAGCAGTGCTGTTAGTTTGTAAACAGTGAGCTGTAGTTCACTCTACCACCAGTCCACTGCAGTGGCGCTGTGGAGCCATGAGCTGCAGCCAGGAGCCTCTGTGTTGACAGTGTGGGAGAGTAAAGGGGGGGATGGGAGAGGAGAAGGGAATCTCTGGCTCTACATTTTTTCCCTTCCCCTCTCTCCCTCTCTCCCTCTGTCTCTCTGTCTCTGTGCTGCCAGTGGCAGACTGGCCTGTACAGTAAATGTTAAATCTTGTTACTGCTCAAAGAGAGAGGGGGAGGGCAGTAGACACACACACACACACACACACACACACACACAAACATATACAAAGACGATCAATAATTCCCCACAAACAAACAAACAACAACAACAACAAAAATCAGGGCAGGACTATTACAGCAGCATGTGACCTGTGTCATGACCATGAAGTTGCTTCCGAGGAAACAAGACTGAAATCACACCAATAAGAAGAGCAGGTGGGCGTGGGGGGCTGACCTTCACAATATGAAATCAATATCGCTAATAAATTAGATTTGCTTTGGTTCATCAACTGACATCCATCGCTCACAAAGCCCCAATCAATAAGCAGGAATGCACTTCAACTGCCTTTTAATCATGTTTTATTTCAGATTGCATCTCCTACATTATGAAAAGAACACTTTATTTTAAGATGCTTACCAATAAAATAATGACTTCAACAGTGTAAAATGCAACCAAACAGCTAATGTTTATGTAATAGAAAGCAGATGAGTTCATAAAAAGTAAAATAAAGAAGGTTTTTATTTTCAACACAACACATTTTACTCTCTGGTAACTATGAAGTAGTAGACCCGAAGTTTTAAGACTGCACTACTGGTGTCCCTTTTCAACACAGTTTGTGCCTATCACAGGATATCGTGCCACAACACAAACACA
>VOQK01018832.1:18204-29180 GCA_015052645.1 Benitochromis conjunctus
TGCTGACCCTGTCACCTCATTGGAGGACACTTTAGTGTTCAGGTAGTACAAAAAACAGACAAACAAGAAAAGACCCATAAATACTTCCTAAAACAGAGTGTTTTGTTTGTTTTTTCACATATAACTAACTGAAGCCTTTCATTGAACTACCAAATAAACACATTGGTCCTCCTTATTGTGTTCATATTTAACAAATGCAGACATAAGTGTCAGTTTGTGAGTCTCTCACTGAACAACAAACAAATCCTCACTAACAAATTAAGTCTCCTCAAGTTGTGTTAGATTTCTTCACGTCAATAAACGGGCTGCAAGTAGGAGTGATGTGGGCCACAAGTGGCCCCCGGGCCGCGAGGTTAAGACCCCAGTTCTAGATCTATATAGATATTTGTATTTTTTTTTGTATTTTTTATTTTGGGAGAGGAATCAATATTTTACTCCTGTGGTAGCTCACATACAGCATGCTGACATGAAAGGAAGTGGCCTATGCTCCTGTGAACTTTGTGGCACTTTCAAACTGTCCTCTCAAGCAGATCTCAACTGTTTTGAGATCTTAACTCTGATAACTTACTGTTAACTTACAAACACTGTAGCACATGGCTGTGAGCGCACATGGCTCTGAAGCACAGGTATCCTGGGTTACGATGAGCCAAATGAGAAGAAGGGTTGTTGGCAAAGCTGGTAGAGAGATGCTGTTATCTGCTCATGTGGCTGCAGGCTGCTTTATCTGTGGTGACTCATCAAAAACAGACACACAAAGACACATGCATACAACTTCTAGATGACACAACCAGACTGACTATAATGCACAGGAAGACAGGGGAACGATGCTCTTTGGCATTTAGATTTAGGCACCATTTGTTTTCACACATGCATTGTAGTCTTGAACTTTTAAGGATGTTCCAAAGCTGCACATGAGAACTGAAACGTCCAACACAGTTGGACTGAATATTAACCCTGTGAGTGTGTGAAGGTTCTCAGTCATCCATCGTAGTCTAAGGAGCTCGGAAAGAAAAGCGTCTGGACTTCTATAAGTTGCTTGAAGACGTTTCATCTGAGAAGCTTCTTCAGATCTAAGGTCAGATGGTGGAGAGTCCCAGATTTAAGCCCTATGGGAGTGTCCACAAGAGGGACATGGACCCCTTCTTGGTCCTCTACCAACACGAGCTTTCACACGCGCTAGGGTGTGAAAGCGGGTGTAGGTCACAATCAGCCAAGGTTTCGGGTGAACCCATTGTGAAACCTAGCCCCACCCTATCATGTGATTTCCTGAGGTCAGAAGGTCCAGGATGTGAGTGGGCATTAAGGCGTCTGGGAAGGATCTCAACACTGGATTATAGATGGCAGACAGTTGGTGTCGTAAGCCCCGCCCTCTGTTCAAAGATGGCCGTTCACAGTGGACATAGATGGCTTCTTTCACTCCTCTTTCAAACCATCTAGCCGTGTCTCAATATGCGTACTTGTGTGTACTTGCGTTCTCGTGTACTTGTTATATGTCATCAGTCGGAGACCAAGTACTGTCCCAATCCAAAGTACGCGTCAAGCGGAGAATGCGAAAAGTTCCCGGATGTGGTCTCGCTCCGCCCGTTTTATCGAGCATACATCGGTGGTGACTTGTGTGGACTTGGTGGAGCCAAATAACCCGTCATGCATTTCGCGAGACCACCCGACGCAGGCCGTTTCTCAATTCCAAGTACGCGATTCTGGACTCGCGTTCACGGCAAGTCCGGTCTTGCCGAGAACGCGAGTCCAGAATCGCGTACTTGGAATTGAGAAAAGGCCTCTGTCTTCTCTGTCCAAAATGTGTACATTGGTGTCCTCGAAAAAGTGACCTTTGACCTTTAGATGCAGATGGACAGCGGAGTCTTGTCCCATCGAGGTGGCTCTTCTATAAATAACCCTGTGAGGTGCAAGTCCTTCTAGGTGGAGTTCAACCCTGTGCGACCTTCTACTTCTTAGCGTTGCTCCCTTTAGGGCTCACCACGCAAATAATCTGCTATGTGTAGCACCCTCTTCAGTCACAGCTACCCTCTGCATGCCCTGCTCCACTGCATCCACGACACTGTCCAAAGTCTTGGCGATCAGGGAAAATAATAATTATAATTATAATTATAATTCTAATACGGATCAAAAACTATTTAGATTTTTCCCCAAAGTCCTTTGTACTTCTTTCTAAAGCACAGGGTCAATGATGCTCCTTTGTTTGAGGTCTGTTATAGGGTTTAACAGTCTTAACTTTCTTGTGCAAAGTCTGTGTAACGTCCATTTAAGAGCAATAATCCAGTGAATTCACAGACTCTCAACACCCTCGCCTAAACTAAATCTATTTTCAGCACTGAGAATGTGTCTGAAGTGGATTATCTCCTGCTGTGTGCTACATATGAGACATTTCTGATAATGTCTCCACCTTGTTTTTGTGGAACACAAACCCACAAAATTGGACCTTTTGTTAGTTTTAAGCCAGTGGACATTTCCTCTATTCGTCACATGAAGTCTGGGACAGATTTTCTGTGGTAGGAGTTCTTTGTGATTACGTTCCTTAAAAAGTAAAAGTAAAAAAGGTTAATGTGGCAATAAAGAGTTACAAAGGTAGAAATGGGGCACCTCTATCCTCCCGTCTAATAAAACAAGGGTTCCCCTCATGACGTGGCCCATGATTGACTACTTACTTCAGCTCTTAGTGCCTCCTGTTTTAAGCCTTAAGTTTTTCTCTGCAGAAGAAACTCTTTATCTTTCAGCCAACTCGAGCTGTTATTCTTTAAAACACGTCTTTCCTGAAATTACATCTTTTTGTCATCACTGCCCACCCGCTTCCCAGCATTAGTTTTGATTCTGCAACCGTTCTCTTACGTAAGCACTGCTTGAAGCTCACATCCAACATTTATACTTGCGGTAAGCAGTTTTTCCTGATTCTCTTACTCGCACGGAGCTGTGGTACAGCCCAGAGTTCAGCATGCATATATGCATTGGTTAGTAAAGATGAGACAGGTCAGCTTACCAGACGCAGATAATATCCATATGAACTGAGAACATAGACGATATGTACTAAAATAAATATTGAATATGAATAAAACATGTGGCATGGCTTGTATTTAAGGGTTTAATCTCTAAAGGGTATCCAACCTTTCTTTTTCTGGGGGGAATAAAAGCCTAAGAGGATCCAGTAAAAGTAGCCAGACACAAAATCCTGGTCTGTCAGTTACAGCACGGTAAGCTGCACAAAACCAATATTTAAATCAAATATTAGAGAAAACACATTAATTCAAAGTCTGCAAACCGTTTAATCTCAATGTGTCCTTAAACTGATGCACGTGAAGAGACTGACGTTGTTAAGATAAAATGGGTGATAAAGTTGTTGGCGCCTGTTTTCTCGTTCCTCTGTTTCTCGCTGCCTACAGTAAGCAGCAGTACGATCCCGTCACTGCTTCTCTGTTTCTTGGGCCTCACCACAACTGCATGGATGGGATGAAAACAGCAGCTTATTGCTGCGATGAATGGAGACAAAGCTTTAATTGCAGATTGGAATTTTGTGTCTGCATAAAGATATTTTGATCATTGATCTGTCTTTACTTCCTGAGTCTTACCAATGCATTTGAGACAAACTCATAAGCGATCCTCTCAAAAACAATTACCGGAGAGCCGCTGCCTAACTGACGAGAGGAGAGCGGAGTGGTTGTTTGTCCTGGAAGCATTTCCCCTTCAGTCTGCCTGACTGTTGGCAGGAGGGCACAGTGGATTCAGTTACCATCCTGCAAGCTGAAGGTCATGCATTCAGTTTAACTCACGGCTGTGTGTTGAAATAGCTTTTATCAATGCACTGACAGTCATACTTACTGAAGGATTTTGTTTTGACAGTAGTGGGACTTGCACTGTAGGGAGTGACGGTTGGCAGAGGCTTTGTACAGTGCTCATAGACTGATTGATGGCCATGTCCATAAAGGTGTTTAGCCTGGTTTGTAGCCTGACACGCTTGGCTTTTGAGTCTACAATGACACGACAGTAAGGTAATGAAAACTCTGACCTTAGGACAAGCCAAATAAAAACTATGAAGGCATCATTGGTAGTTTATCTCTGTTAACATGAATGATTTTGAGGTTTATATGAGTATTTCTTCTCACCAAAAGGCAAACACTTTCTTCTAAATTTGCTCAAATTTAGTCAGAAATGTTATTTTGAAAAGAAGTCTTACCTGGAATGAATGCTAATTAGTCTATAAATAAATTGAAGACATGATATTATGGAATGATTTTTATGTCATAACCTTTGCGTGAGCTAAACCATAATAACGAGCAAATAATTTCATTTCGTGGACGCCATACCTGTTTGGAGGCGGAGCCCAAAGGAGGACGGGGTCCTCATGTGATTGGTCACTTTGATGGCCACGTCAGGTTTCTGCCTTAAATGGAGTTACACTGTGTTAGTGACACAAACGCCGTTTTAAACTGTGTTTGTTCACAAATTGAAAAATAAAGTTTGGCGAATTATCAGCAGTTATTATTTTCTGTGCGTCAGTGGAGATACAGACAACTGTCACTGGATTACTTTAGTGCTGAAGAAATGTTTTAAACCAGAGGACTCTAAGGCGAGCTCTGAAGCCTCTGCACTGCTGTCCCATTAATCTGTTTTGCAGCATTACAAACCTTTTATGATTAAAAAATAACAAAAATGTCATAACGAGGATCATGAAAGGATCTAACAATTATAACTTTGACCAAAATACAGACATTTAAACTTGGCAACAATAAGTTGCTCAGTCTGCAGCAAACAGATGTTTTTCCATGTTAATGTGACGTCAGTGATAAATCAGTACACCTTTTACTTTAGTAAAAGCTTGTTTTAGAGAATGTACATGTATGGCAGTATTGCTACTTTTATATAAGTATCAGATTTAGGATAGGTGCTTCTTCCACACCTGTAAAAAGTTGATAATCAGCATTTGATCAGAGCATGTGTTCACCGTTCATCAACACAGTGAACAATAATTTTACTAATAAGCACAGATCTAAGTACAGAGCAGAAACAGCTCTTTAATATTGTTCTTGCTAGTCTGTTCATGAACACTATTAACATTTGTAGATAAATATGTCTGTGAAGGTTCTCAGTCATCCAGGTCATCGTAGTCTAAGGAGCTTGGAAAGAAAAAAGAAAAAAGCGTCTGGACTTCTTTGAGTTGCTTGAAGACGTTTCACCTCTCATCCGAGAAGCTTCTTCAGTTCTAAGGTCAAATGGTGGAGAGTCTCAGATTTAAGCCTTATGGGAGTGTCCCCCCCCAAGAGGGACAATGGCCCCCTAATGATCCTCTGCCTATTCACACGAGCCGAGGTGTGAAAACGGTTGTAGGTCACAATCAACTAGGTTTCGGGTGAAACCCATTGTGAACTGGCCTCACCCTACCATTTGTAGATAAACAAATATATAAAGTTATCAAACAAAATTTAAATAATTCCATATACTATGTTAAGATCACTTGCTTATATGTCTTTGTGAAGCCTTATTGTGTATTTATAGTACTGCCAGACAGCACTGTGTAAAAGTTGAGCTTTAAGTGCTCTTGAACAGTAGTTCTCCAGGCTTTGTTAAGGCCTTTCAAAGTTTTTATTTGGACATTGTGCTGGAGTGAAGCATTTACATTTCTTCTTATTTCAACTGAAACATGTCTGTTTTGGTTAGGGAGGTCTATCTATGCATAAAATACTGTTAAAATTACCTTCTAGGTTTTCCATGTGATCTTTAGTGAACTGCAGATGTGGAGCACCCTATTGGAGATCCAACCTCTTGGAGCCTGCTGATGTTCATGCTGATGTTCATGTTATCTTGCCCCTTCCTGATGCTGACTGTGTATCGGATGCATTGTTTGAGGGATTTTTTTGGTGCACAATTCTTATAGTTATTACTGTCTAGGTTTAAATTAAACAGTCGAGTATTTGTGTTTACCTAATGTTTTTAGTTGTGTCTAAGCCTTCAAACATCTGTACCAGGAGGTTACCTGTGTAGAGACTATGGACATTTATTTAATAAATAAATAATCAAGTTCAAACTTGGGACTCGTGTGCCAGCACAGAGGTGCCTAACATAACACTGACCTCAAAGACTCTTAGTTAGTCAGCTACTCCTGGGGGAGTTAACAATGGCATTGGTATTCCCTAATTACAGTGGCAGCATAATGCATCCCGACACACTACAAAAAATACTGTTCAGGAATGGTTTGAGGAACATGACGCTGTTTGTAGTATTGACCTGACCTCCAAATTCTCCGCATCTCAATCTGTTCAGGCATCTGTTGCAACTTTTCCTTGCAACTGTATGCTAATGTAATATTCGTGGTACATTAGTCCCTCTAAGATTAAAGCTGGAACATTTCATTTCCTTTTATGAGGCTGCTGTGCTGACCAGCAGAATAGTGGTACAGTAATTACAGCTTCCCTGGCTGCTCACTGCCCTATACTGGATGTGCATTCAGCGATGCTGCACTGCTGCCAAATGTGAAGGGAGGCTGGCATATCGCAGGACAGCAGAGGAGGAGCTGAGCAGCTATAATGAAATCCCTGTAGACCTCACAAGTTTTTTTTCTTTTGGGGTGGGGGGGTGAGTGGGGACACAAAGCATGCATGTTAATGTCAACTCCTTTTCTTGCTTTTTACTGTGAATCTGTCAGAAAGGATATAAATTAACAAAAAAAAAAATCAATGCAAGTTTTCTGCTTTGAAGCGTTAGTCAGTAGCTCTGTGGTTGGAGGTCTTTCCCCAAGGTTAGATGCAGCAATTCAGTGGTTCAGCTTGTTAAGAATCTTAAAAAGATCTCATGTGATTGAATTTTGACTTTATTTTTACCCACAACCTGTCCAGGCTGTTTCCAACTAATGGATGAAAACATTGGTGAGTCCCTATTCCATTATCCTATTTGCACTTATTCTAATCAGGAAAATGCAGCAAAGGTGAATGGACACTATTATTTAGTAAACGGAAGAGCTGCTAACAGTATTGAACTGAGGAGGGTTCTTCGGGTAATTTGGAAGACATCTCACTGCATCATTTAGTACATGTGCTAAAGCATACAACTGAACTAATTAATGACATCCATTTTGCATTAAAGAATAGGTAGTAATGTTACATAGCCAATGTTATCTGATTAGTAACACCCGTGTTTACCTACTACTTAATATAATAATGGCAGACCAATAAAGCTGAGTATTAGATAATGCTAGCAGAGCTGATCAGGGAGCAGGGACCAGAACCGACCAATTTTCAGTGTGCTCGATGCGGTCAGGCTCACCCATGCCCAGTTATGAGATGGTCTGTTTCATCAATGCACAACGATGGCGCCGGCAAATAGTCGTGAAAACCAGTGACTGTATAAAAGTCACATGCTAGCTAAAGGTTGCTAGCATGCATCTGTGGCCAATTCTTATTGTCAGTGAGGAAGATGATAAAAAGTTCACCAAAGTAAAATGTGGGGGAATTACCACAAAAACATTTGTGACAACATATGTAATCAGTCAGTTAAGTCACCATCATCCAGGTGAACAAGTTATACTGGAAAATGATGTAAGTTACATAAATCTGAAAAATACGTCCGGTAAAGGTGTGTGTACAGCAGCTCATTTTCATTCAGGTGTCTAAATGTTGGGAATGTTTATCGTGGGGAACTGGGTTAAACTTCGTGGATAGTTCTCACAAACTCATGCTCTACGTTTAAACCTGGGTGTAAACATAACCTGCTACTGCCAGAGTTGAGATGTCCAGTGACGGACCAACAGGCAACCCAAAAGGTTAGTATAGTTAAGAGAGATGTTACAAACATTTATTATCAGTCAGAGTATCTGCCAGTTGTTTTGGACGACCTTTGATGAGATATGATGATCACTGTTTATTAAATGAACTGTGTTTGAGCAAAACCTTCTACAGTAGTTTATGAGCTCTCTGTGGCAGGCTTTGTGCCCATTGCGGTTTTTAATTGACTCACTAGAAAGTCCTCACAGACACTGGCTGCTTTGCCACTGACTTGATCTGACAAATAGATTTGGGGAAAATATTTAACCACCACGTTCCTCGTATTTAGTGTGAATGCACAAGCACCGATCATAAAGGTATAATGAAGAGAAAAAGAATACAGAGCAATGGTAATTTTTGTCTCTCTTGGACAGCATTAGCCATTGAGTAGTAATATTAGCAGCCCCATTGGAACTATTAGTCATAGTAATATTACTATCAACACAGCAGCTGTGGTTGTAGTAGCAGTAAAAGGGCAGAGATTGGAAGTCAGCTGGTAGTGCCATAACCAGCACAGCACTGCTGATATTCTCTTATGAAAAAGGAGGAAATTGAATTTGATGTGTGTATAGAAATTACACATAGTCTGCGAGTAATAAATCATTCACTTGCAATGTGAGTAAAGGTATTCACCACATCTTGAGTCACACCAAGTGTGCAGAAAGGCTGAATCAGGAGCTGGCAGGCTCGAGTACAGTAGCCCGGAGGGCTGCATAACAGCATAATGTACACTAGTTATAAATCTGCCAGAAGTGTATAGGGCATCAGAACGTGGTCCAGATTGGACAGAGAAAAAAAAATTCAAACTGTGTTCCAACTCTCTATTGTCCTCTCTCTCTCTCCATCTTCACAGGAACAGAGTCGTTTTACTGTCTTTATTGATCATGTGGGTTTATAGGGCCAACGGGATCATTCTGGAGAGTGGTTCTTCACATTCATTGCTCCAAATGACCTCGAGCAAAATCAAGTAATTGAACTAAAATGTCCACTGTCATCAATCTCTGCCTATTGGTCCGTAACTGCTGCGGCAGCTTAAGAGAGAAGATGGGATAACGGTTGGTTGAACTCCTGTAGGTTCCTCACTGTATGAACAACGCTTTCAAGGTCACCTGGAACGACATGTATCTCTACGACATGTATCTGTAAACTGCTAAAAAAATACTTTTTGTTCTGACACACGGGATTTAGTTTTAGTGACATTATTTAAAATGGGGCAACTTCTTTTGAACATGGGCTTCCCTGAAAACTCAACGTCCGGATGAACAACCTCGATACAAAAAGGCCCCCAGCTGTCGAGGAGGTTCGAACCCACAAACTTTTTCATAGCCGAGTTCCATCCAGTGTACCACCATGCTGCCTGATTTAAGTTTTATGACTAATCAAATTATATGCTTGACTAAGAGCTTTCTTTTTAAGACCAAATAAACACAAACATCCACATCATCTGTTATGTATGCCTTGTTTCACACCAGATAAAAACTTGAGCCATGAAGCATGAATTATGTAAACACACACACAGTTGGGTATTCATATCTTGTGGGGACATCTAATTGACATAATTCTTTCCCTAGCCCCTAACCACGAAACATGAATGCCTAACCCTTACTGTCACCCTGACACTAAAACCACATTTTGAGCTTCAAAATTGCCTTCAAACTTGTGGGGACCAGAATTTTGGTCTAGATCTAGATTTAACCTAGCTTGAATTTTCCTTAACAGATAATGCTGGAAACCTGCCCAGTTATACATTCGATTTTTATGTAATTACTCACCTGACAGTGAACAAATGTGTCACAATCTGCCTGTAGTGTGAATAGTGGACCCAAACGCAGACGCTATGGAGCGTGGAACGTAACCTGAGTTCCAAACAAAAGGTGAGCCTTTATTAGGGCTGATTACATGAATACATGAACTGGAAAAACTAGGAATGACCATATAACAGCTATGAACATGATTTTGAACAGGAGCATGAGACCAAGAAACATGAACTAGAAACGTGAACATGCCCTGAACAAAACCATGAAAATCCAGGAAACCTGACGAGACGTGGTGGGAGGAAACACAGACAACCTGACAAAGACTGAAAAACACACACTAAATACACACAGGAGGTGATCAGGGGAAGTGGAAACACATGGGGAAACAGCTGACTGGAATTAACATAATTGCTGTGTCCAAATTCAGGGGTAGCTTGCTTCGAAGAACCCGACCTTCCACGTAGGGTGGGTCCTTCGAAGGCCGGGTAGGCCGGAAGTGAGCGGCTGTGAAATTGGACAGTCTAGCCTTCGTTCTGTTCCCGCTCTTACTTCCACATTTTTTCGGTCACTAGAACCACAGCGCTGAAACTTTAAAATGGACCTGGAAATGTCGCTCCGTTTTTGTTGAACCTTCTTAATGCTCGAGGAGCTAGAACACCTGTATCATCGTCGCCGGCATGTTTGTACCATAGGCTCATCAGAGACAATCATATCCAGGTAAAATAATGTTCTTTAGGCCATTGTTATGAAGAATTCTCCTGTATGACCCGCAATGAATCCTGGGATATGGTGGGCCACGAAGGATACACCGACCCATCCTTCAAATCTGGGGAAAGTAGGATGCATTTGTCGCTGCATTTGGAGGACTCTTTGAATTTGGACAGCCGTCGACGCGTTGCTGTGACGTCATTGCCTACAAATGCGGCCTTCGAAGCATGCTAGCCCTGAATTTGGACACAGCAATTGACTTAACAGGGGAGGAAGAGTAAAACTAAACACACTGAACAAAGAAACACAAGATTTTCAAAATAAAACAGGAAACACTGACGTAGACATGACAACACAGGCTTGACAACATTACTTACACTGAGGATACATTATAAAAGCATGTTGAATATAACATAGCACACATCTATAAAGTATTTCACTGTTTGTAAATACCAATATACTTTTTAAATGATGATTTCATTTATTTAAGGTAAACAATGTACTGTAAGTGCTTTGGTATCAACTGTATAAATACGGAAATAAAAGGGGTGTCACACAACTGATTCAGGTGCAGCAGGAAAAGAAAACTTGATGTTTTCCTCTTAATTTTGAGGTTAACTCTGAGTTTGAACTAAACAGGACTCTGAATCCACCAGGCTTCATGGTTTAAAAATATAACAACAAAAAATCCATGTTTTGCTTCCAGTAACTTCAGCACCAGGGACAGTGCGCATTCACAAATGTA
>VOQK01018839.1:2060-25655 GCA_015052645.1 Benitochromis conjunctus
ATTACATAATATTATATTATATAAAAAAAATATATATATATTTTATTTTTTTTATAAATTAGTGAGAATTGTAAGCTTTTTTCACTTTGTCATTATGAGGTATGGTGTGTAGGATTTTGAGGTGAAAAATGAATTGGATCCATTTTGGAAAAAGGCTGTAACATGAAAAAATGTGGAACAAGTGAAGCTGTGTGAATACTGTAAGTGCTTTTTTATTTATCTAAAAAAAATTAATAGAGGTTTATGCCTTTGCTTAATCATTCATCTGGCTCTTATCTGTGCAGACATGGTTTTGCATCTTTAGCTTATTTGATTGTCTGCCTGGAACTGCAGGGACTGCAAAAGTAAAGCGAGTCTGTCCTGAATCCGACCTAAATGGAACTAAGTGGTCAAATTAATGAATGTGCAATCCCCTTTCAGATAAAACATATTTTGCGCTAGAAAAATGCACATGAATTTCAGAATGTCCTTCCCTTTAATGGCAGCAGATAGTTTTAGTAGTATAAATTCCAGATGTTTCTGCAAAATCTTGGGGCTGGGTTCAAATGTAAAGTGACAAAACAATATAAGGCACAAGAATGACTTCTGTATTACAGATTATTTTGGCATCTATCCCTGAGGATACATGAATGTTCTGATTACAGCTAATGTTTAAAATGAAGCTCCAGAATTTCTGAGAACTAAATCTGAATAGAAAGCTGAATATTTCACCAAATGTAAAACCCAAACTCCACTTCCACAGCTGTGGTGAAGTGTATGAACACATATTGTGAACACTCTTCTCTTGATTACATGGCTTTCATAAGGAGTTTTCAAATCCGATCTATAATTCACTTTTAATTAAGTCAACCAGCCATGTTCAAAAATTGGCTGTTGCCAGCGTAATGAACCATAAAGGTCAGCTAATGATAAAGGCAAAGGAAAACAAACTGAGGAAACTGAGGTGCATCTCACATGGTGATTTTGGAAAATTGGATTTCCACAGCCAGAGAGCCATCTTTAATTTGCATCACTGTTTAACAAAAAACTTTCCACCTACTTTTTAATCTTTACAACAAGTCTTTCTCCTTTCATTCATTTAACATCTACAAAAATACCTACAAAACTTACTGATCTATAATTTAATCTATTATTTAATTTGAAAAATAACCGGCCTTAAAATGACCAGATGTAACTCTGCTCTCAGCTCTGTGCTTTATTAGTATGCGTCTCTATATAACTATGCAAATCTGTCCATGTCTCATGTCTCATGCCAACTGTTGCCTGCAGGCTTGAATGCAGCCCTGTGTCTTAAAACAACTGGTATTACATGAAACATAGCACTGCACAAGTGTATGAGGGCATAAGTGTGCTTAATAACCAAAATACTTGTATATTAAATTATCTTTACTGGGTGTTTTGAAGAGGTCATCCAATGTGTTGAGCATTGTAAGGTTCATAGTACAGTTACCCAGTGGTAGCGACTCCTCCTCAGTATTTCAAAGTTGTATATGTAGCCCTGTATGCATCTTTGGGACATTTTCTTTCTTTTTTATTGTCTTTTACTTTTTTCAAAGCTTACACAAGTAAAATAATCCAGCAGATGCCGGATCGATGCTAAAAGACAGTACACTGTGGATGCTGTCTGTGCTATCATGTGCTTCAGAGCTAAAATGAATTTTGCAGGGAGCAGAAGGAGAGAGAGTGAACAAACGCATCCCGCTGCGATGTCCCAGAATGATTTAAAACAGACCAAATAGCCTTGGTTCAGCTTTGGTAGAGCTGCTGACGATGCAGCAACAGGGAACTATTGTCACTCGTGGACAAGCTGTAATAAAGCATCTGTGTTAATACACTTCATCTCACTGCATGAAGGACAAAGTGCGGTACTGCCCGTGTGGAAGACGAATAGAAAGTCTGGGTAGCACTACGCGTGAGTTATACATTTCATCACATGCGCACAATATGATAAATCAGTTTGTGGTACATGTGTGTGGTACATGTATGTGGTACATGTATTTGCATAAACTAAATACCAGGTCAAGTGCCAAAAGTAAAGGTACAATGTAAGACTTAGGTGAAAATGCTCTTAGAGTTAACTGAGAGGATTTATATAAAACAGATGGCTCTATGATTAAAATGCATGATGTGTGTAAGTGCAGCCCTAAAGCTTTGCAACTCAGCTTTTCTGTGACTTTACATAAATTATACTTACCAGCTGTAGCCAAATGTTGGTTGTTAAAACCTGGTTCTTCTCATCCTGTTAGAAAAACGGAATTATTCATGTTTTTAATCAAGTACATTTCTTTTTGTAGTGGTTTTTTATGACGTTTATGCTTGATAAATGGGAAATCACACTACTAGAAACATCCACATCCACAGAAGTGTCACTTCATGAACCTTTTACAATGCCTCATTCACACTAAACAATGTTTGGAGACTGTGACACAACCAAAAGTGCTGCATCTGATTGCAGTGAATTTGGGATCTTGTTGTTTTTGAAATAGTTGCTTCAATGATGTGGACCAGGAAAATTGCTTACATAACCATGCATGAGTTATCACTCTTCTGGCTTGTATAGTATATATAGTAGAGTAGTATGTATAGTCTGCAATAAGCATGCTGTGTGTAAAGGACAATCATTTACGCACCACATCCATTATCTGCATGAGGGTGAGGCCAAAGGAAACAATGAGACTCTGAGAGTCATTCTGGACTGGTCTCACTAGTGGGTTGTAGCCATTCATCAGGTCACTGTACAGTCTGCGCTGGTTTGGCCCTTGATGAGAAACTACAGAAAAAAGGAGAAACTTACACAAAGAAACATCCATCCCTCCCTCCCCCCATCCATCCCTCCCTCCCTCCATCCATCACAGCTGTCACAGTGTACAAAGGTGGGATGCACCCTGGACAGGTCTCCAGGACTCCAAAGAAATATTAATAAGTAAAATAAATTATAAATATGAGCAAGAAAGACATAGTAACATCAAATCATTCCTTAACTTCCAGCAGCCATATTGCAAAACAAGCACTGATTTTTTTAAGATTGTGCATTAAGGATCCATGTGCATCTACACAGTATTTACATCACAGAATATGAAGTGTATACGGTTATTCTTTTACTAAAAACCTGAGTAAAAACAGTGATATTTCAAATATGATGAATTTCAGACGGTTATGCTAATTTATATCAAACATCAAGTACACACTTTGTTGTGTATTGTGCAAACTGAAATAATTACTTATATGCAATGTGAAATGCATAAAAGTAATTAAAATCTATCCTCTAGCTCTGATCAGTTATTAAACATTATAAACGCTGATGTGGTTGACAATAAATAAGTAAATAAAATAAAAATATGACCAACAGCCTCTCTGCAGCTTTCTTTTCTATGTTACACACTGAGTTGTCTCCACCCTAGACACAGACGCACACACCTTCTTAACAGCTGTAGCATAAGAATGTCTGCACTGATCTGCAGGACAATCTTATGCTACAGCTGTTGACATCTTCCAGTCTGGACTGGCGTGACAAGACTGACACACAACCACTGCTCTTAGATACACAATGCTGCTGTGGCTCAAATGATCAATAAAACAATTTATTAAAAGTGAAGTTTACATAAATTTGTGGATGAGACTGAGACAGCTAAATGAATTTAACTCAGCCTCTCCACTCTCCTCCAGCCTCTTACATCTTCCCTTTTGCAGCCACTCACTACTACTCCAGTTCTGTGCCGGGTCAGTCTCACTGCGTGGTGCTGATCCACCTCCTGCTTCATACAAGGTGTAAAGCTCACACTTTTGAATAATTTTGCAATTGATTTAACGCATCTAAAGTTGGTGTTGGATTTATTAAATATCACATTACCTGGGGTGGTGAAACAAATGCAGCCCAGGCATGGCAATCTTTCAAATGCTGTATTTGGACATTATTCATCTCCCAATCTCAAATCAGACCCGTCGCTCATTTTAACACAGTCTTAGTTCCTCTCCTGAGTTATGGAGCGTTTTTGGCAGCATTTCTTCACTTCACTAATGGCCCAGTTATCCTAAACCTCCTATGAGAAGCACATTATCCTGATAGTTTGGCACAGAGCATACTGTCTATCTGCATATCCCTATTCCTCTGTTCTCTGTTGCATCCACTTCTTTCATTAAAAAAAGGTTAGCTGAAAGCTTGTCTTTGTCCATATCCCAAGTGGACATCCCCCCACCCCGATCTCACCATAATCAAATTTCAATGCAAGATGACATTAATGTGTTGCATTGTCCGCATACTGTAGTACACCCCAGTACTGTACTGTTCAAAAGACCACAGCGGGTCCACAAGAAATGAGCTTGGAGCCATAAAACGGAGAAGGAAAGTCTCTCAACCTCTTAATCAAATTTATCAGCCTTAGTAATATCAAAGGGATGGACAGGGTCTATAATTACTCCAGACATGCCCTGACATTTATATGTGCACGCACTGTATGTGCACACACCAACAACACTTGCTTCGCTCTCAAAGAAACCTTCATTAACTTCTGCCTGTAAAGTGCAGACTAAAGAGCCCCAGTCAGTGATTATCATTAAATGAATTGCCTCAATTAAAATATTCAGACTCAGAGCAGATTTGAGTGAAACTGAAGAGAGGCGATATTCAATTAGAATAAAACATAAAGCATTAAGATTTTGCACGGGTTGGCTTGTGTCCCTGTGGACAGACCAGAGCCAGGATAACATGTTCATACATATCGCAATATATCTTGTGAAAGGAGAAGACAGTTATTCTTGGTTATTTTTTAAAACATAGAAACCTTTGTCCAGTCACTGTTTGTGTCAATCTACTTATCACTCACAAACCACAATGTTAGAAATGCTGTGATCATGCAGCCCTTTTTACGCATTTTGCATAATATTTTTTTTTAGTTACATCACGAAAAACCGTTACAGTTCATTAGCAAAAGAAAGTTCAGTGCTGACAAACAGCCACACATAACATGTAGTATAAGACATTACAACATGTTTGTTCACTGTAAGCTGCATATTGGACCTTAGTATCTTAGTATAGTGAACCCATGAAAACACGCCTAATGTCAAATACGTTTAATAATGATGACTGTAACTACAGTCACACCGAATCATAATCTGTATTACTGATTTATTTACTAAGATTTGCACACACACACACACACACACACACAGAGAGAGAGAGAGAGAGAGAGAGCGAGAGAGAGAGAGAGAGAACATTTTCATATAATTGCTAAGGCACCTAGACCAAAATTGTCTGAACCTCGGTGTTTGGCACAACAGGTTTGTAATCTCAACTAGGAAACTGCTAAAATCAATCCACAGCGGAACAAGCGTGAGCGCACATCAACACGTCTCGTCCATAAAACACACAAAAAATCCAATTACTCCTAATTATTAAAAAAAATAAAAATAATGAAAGAATCATTTGTTTTAAAATTTGTGGAGAGAGAGAGAGAGAGCGAGAGAGTTAATTAGCAAAATGAAACGCATGCAGACTGCCTACCTTTCACTGTGCAGGCGGTGACTGCAACAGAGAGCAGAAAATTGACTAAGCCCATGTTGAAACGCGTGAGGAGTGAAAACAGAGAGACTCTTCTGGATGCAGGAACGAGAGTGATAATACTGTGGGGCGGTGTGTGTGTTTGTGTGATGAGAGGGAATTCTGCCAGTAAATAACTCCTCCCACCAATGAAGAGCCGCTGTTTGGCAGGCCATTGATGATTTAAGTAGAAGAATCAAACTTTCTCCCCACAGTAGAATTTTTTACTTTTAACATACTTTGCGATACTCTCTCATTTTTACAAATGTGAACATTTCTGACTTTCAGCACTGTTGATTGTATGCCCGTGTCCCGTTTCTGTATTTTTGCGCACTGTAAAGCACACAAAGGACTAAATAGGCTAAATTGTGGTTTTATATCAACCAACACAACCTCTTGCGTAACCTTTTCAGCCAGAAGCACGAGGACACGTCTGCGTAACTAGAGGCCATCTACTGGTCAGGGAAAACCACTACAATTACATTGCAGTTGTGGGATGGCCTCCATGCCCTCCATAACAATCCCAGATTCTCCTGTGGCTCCTTGGGAAAATGCATTACCAACCTACCTCTCATTTATTTTAAAATTTCAGTTTAGTAATAAAAATAATATCAATCAAACAACATTCCCCACTTGATGGACGCACCACTCAGATCTCCATAACTAATGTGATCAGAATTCCACATTAGACAATTACAAAACCATTCCTGGGCTACAAAAGCAGCAACAACCAACGTCACCTTATGCTCTATTTCATATGACTTGCTCTGCATGTGTTTCATGTACATTAATACTGAGAGTCAAATAAAAACACCCCAAAATTACTCCAGGACTGGAAACAGATATTGCACAGATTCTAACAAACTAGACTCCTATCTTTATCCATAAATGATAATCAGACTGTACGTGTCCTAAACAGGTTGTTCACTGTGTTTTTGTTTTACCATCCAGAAGGTAAACACCAGCACTCTTTCACTAATGTGTTATATATGCCCACTTTAAAAATAATGAGTTTATATATTCTGCCACAGACAGATTTAAAGCGACTGATTAAAAGACAAGTGGCAGAGCTGAATGTGATCTGCATGTCAAATCATGTTTCATCAGCTCGTGACCGATAGATGAAACGTAATCATGGCATAATTGCACTGGCAGTCACGTTTCAGTGTACTTTTATCATTCTGAAACAGAGCTAAGAGACCAGTTATGTGCACACGCAAGTCAAAATGCTCTTAGACTTTATGCAAACTTTCTTCATTGTATCATTGTGTATCACTGTGAGCTATTTGCATAAATTAACAGCGGGATAACACATTAACATTGAACAATTTAAAAGAAATCACAACAGATATGTTTAAATTTAAGGCTTGTCATTTATTCATATGGTAATGTAGTCATAATAATTTCCTGATATGTAAATTTATCTCTTACTGCTTAGATATGTATTTTTTGTAATACTTTAACCACTGATATCAGGTTGAATATCAGCCCAACCTAATATGTGAGAGTGCCGAACATTTTGAATTTTATAAAAGAGGCCAAAGAAGGTCCATAAGCTGACTATACAAATCCTGATATGAGTTTTTATCCTCTTTTTTCTTTCTCATCTGACATTTTGATATAATATACAGAGTTTTAATGTCAGTATATAGCTGTTATTATTATCAGTATTGGATTTTTATGTATATAAGCCATCTAGTCACCCTTTTTTTATTTATCATATGCAATTCAGGGTTGAAGTGGAGCAGTCACTCATGTCACTGTGGACTCATGTCATTCCAATGACTTCATTTTTAAAAAGTCAGCATGCACTGGCCAGTAAGGAGGACAGATTGTCAACCGTTTATGATTTACGATTCATTGATGAATATAAGCAGATTGCAGGAAATATTTTTTTTATATGAATTATGGAAACTGAAAATGGACAGATAAAAAAAAAAACTTTAGTCCACTGGTAGCTCAGCACAGACCAAAATCTCATTAAACTAGTCACACCCTCTAATTAACACCCCAAAAGTTAGCAGTGCCCAACGTGCCACCACTCTGCATATAAAAGATATTTTGCATTTGACTAGTATAGCATTTCCCTTTTTTAAATTTCGTGTACTGATGCCCTCTGCAACCAATGTATTGTATAAAGTTAGTTCATGGGTAGCATAAGTTTAAGGATGTATTAGAGATTTCTACATTGACTTCGCGCTAAATTCTCTTTAGTGCAGGAGTGTCAAACATGAGGCCTGTGAGCTAGAATATTACAGAAAAACCAAATATATTTGTTGTTTTAGAAAGCGCAAATGTGGAAAACTGTCAACTGTAAAGACCAGCTGTCAAAACTGTTTTCCTGGGTTTTAACCCCTTTAGGCCTTTGCTTATTTTCCCTGATGAAAAAAACCCTTACATTCAGTCATTATAACAACGTTGGACTTGAATTCAGCGTTGGATGTCTCTTAGTTCAACTAAAAGATATCATTATATGTTTATTTATTTGCGTATTTATTTATTCGGGGTTCATAATTTGTATTTGTATAAGTTTTAATCCGTAAAACTGAATTTAGCAAAATTGAGCTGCCTAGCCTTCAAATCATAACTCGGGGTGAAATGTGCCCGCCCCACGTATCATTGCTGCAGTTTGATTGGTGGATTCATCTGATGGGCGGAAACAAGGCGACAGCCCGGAAGCGACAGCGCTCGTGACCATTAACTGTACACAAAGATGTTTAGCGTAGTTAAATCCCGCTAACTTTCCACGCCTGTGACCACGGAGCTGTAAGAGTAGGTACAGTAAACGGGACCATCGGCCGCCTACACGGAAACAACGATGCATACTGTACGGAAGCGTCAAGGCAAGGATTTACACCTGAAGAGGTTTGTACTCTGAACATGAAGCTGTCGCTGCTGTTATCGTCGCTTTGCTCTAAGGAGAGTGAAGCACAGTCGGTTCATAAACAAAAGAAAGCTTAAAGACACGAACGTCTGTAAAATCCCGAGAATAAAAATGATCTACTGTACAGAATCTGCTTATCGCTTCTTCTCCTGCATGTATACGGGAACAGATGCTGGAGGCTGGACTGCGCGCCAAGTGAATGATTGGACATACAAATGAAAGCGAGGAGGCGCGCATGCTCCTTTTGATAGCGCCAGTCAGGCGTTATTTCAAGGCAAATGCTGTTTTGTTGCAAATCTTGTAGAAACTTAATCCTGGTTGCTTGCGGTGAAGCCTGTTGTTGTATTTACCTCGCTCTTTTCTTCAGGCCTCCTGATAAGTTTCATATTATTGACTTTTTATCACATGACATGAACCGCAACTACCCGTGGAAAATCTCACACTGGCTGTTAGCTGATCGGAAAGGAGGGCATAAATTCTTGGACTAATAAATGCTTAGGTTTCGAAAGTTTTCCTACTAATAAAACCCTCCCACATGACCATCTTTAAAACACCAAAGTAATAGCATTTTCTGTGACGGGGAGTGTCACCAGTCCGGCCCACTTAAGATCAAAGTGGGTTGTATGTGGTCCATAATATAGAATGCGTTTGACATCCGTGGTCTAGACACATCTCTTAGACTGGCACAGCTTGGAGCTGAGCCAGCAGTGGTTGCTACTAGCAGCAGTATGTTGAACTGAAACCAACAACTGGCTGCAAAAGTTTCCTAGCAGCTGAGTTTGGCAAAAAATCTGTGTGGCTTCATTAAGGTTTGCAGTTTCGTGATCAGTATGTCTGGATAAAGGATTTCAGGCAGGTGCAGATGATCACAGCACTCTTTGGTAAATACTGGTTTTGCTGGTGTTATAAAGGAGCCTGTAATCCCTGAGGCAGGCTGAAGAGCCCATGGGGGATTCATCTGCGCTCATCTTTTCGCTTTCCCAGGCCATATGTTGAACTATAGGGACTGTGCTCAACGTGCTACAGGAAATGGCACAGCTGCACACATTAAACAGCAGGTTGGATAGTTCAGCAGTTTCACAGCTGCTGCATAATTATTACTCTGAAATCAAAGAGTGGAGGATGCAAGTGGGGTGAAATGGGAATACACTTGTGTTTTAAAATAACATTTTAAAATACTGTAGTTTTACCATGAATATAAAATACTCGAATTCAAGTTAAAACAATCTAAGGAAACCATGTGCATCTAACCTGAAATAAATGCAGTAACATGTCCGTTAAGTGCTCAGCGTCTGCGTTGCCCTTTGCTTTGGTAATGCCTGCTCTATTACAGTGACTTACTCTATGTTTACAGCACTCCTGGTGTTTCAAAGGAAAATGTGCTGCAGAAGAAAAAGCAGCGCTTCCACTTTGACCTTTGGCTGTGTCTTACTGTGCAGAACTGGATATTAGACTTTGGAAGGCCCATTGTTATGGTAGGGAGACTCGGCGCAATTTCTTTGTACCTCTTGTGGTTTAAATTTAATCAAGGAAAAAAAAAAAGACAAGTGGATGGTTACATCAATATTTTCAGTGGAAACCAGTATTTTCTTACATATGTTTCAGATCATTCTTCCTCTGGAGTGGTTTCCACTGAACAAGCCCAGTGCTGGAGACTATTTCCACATGGCCTACAATGTCATAACGCCATTCCTAATGCTCAAGGCAAGTCTTAATGCAGCAGAGTGTCTTAGTGATTGTGAAGACAACATCAGGTCTTCTGTATTCTCTCCAGTGAATGATTTCTATGTGAACACTTGACCTACTGTGGTAACCCAGATCCTATTGTGTAGCTCTTTATTTCAATATTGTTTGTACTACAGTTTTTGCTTACGTGGCATTCCTATACAGTTAGGACAGTTCAAAACACACAAGTATATGAGAGGCAAAGATTTCAGTATTTCAGATCTTGTCATTCCCTTTCCGCTCCGCGTGTTATCACTGCTGGTTTTGATTTTTGATGGTTTTGTTTTCACGAATCCTATCAATTTTAATTCAGTCATTGCTGCTATGTGTTTAATTCTACAGCATTTCACCAAGGCGATTATTACCCTACCTCCCATTTTACCGGTGCTGCATACGACTGGCTAGTAATCAGATCTTTACATGTGTAAATGATCTTAAAATGGCTGTTTAGAAGTAGACCAATTTATATATTATACCAGCTGATTAATGAAAATGTATAAAGCCAACAACAGATGGGAGGATTACCCTTCAATAATGTTATGAGAGCGGGTGTTGCATAATTTGTTCAACAGAGGGCGTTCTGCAACTTCACCACAAATAGAAAGACCAGCTGATCTGAGCAGTTAGTCAGAGGGTGAACAAGTAAATAAATAACTACACATAAAAAAATGTTTGGGTTTCATGTGTATGAAAGAAAAACAATGTTGTCTAATATATCAGAATATCGGATTTTAAAATCCCCAAATATGGGCGTAGGTATTGGTCTTAAAAATCCAATTTTGGGCAGGCCCTAGTTAGAAAAACCTTCCAGGGATTACTGAGCTTGTTTACTACCTGCTTTAAGAGACGGTTACCCAACATGGCAACATCATTTTGGGTTAATTTTTTCTCAGTTTCAGGAATCTGAATTGCATCAGTTAAAATGTGTATCGTTTTTGTGTTATGATTTTTTCCCTTTAATACAAAGAAATCAGGTGGCCACTTACCTGCATTTTGAGGCAGACTATTTAGAAAACCAACATAAAAACTCATAAGTCAACGCTTGACTGGCAGAGAGACGGTGTTACTTCCAGTCAGTGTAATGACGCAAGTTGCATGCCTTTGCTATAGGATGTAGATCATTCGTGAGGTTGTGTTACAAAACAAGCTATTTGCCCCGTAATATCCATTACCTTTAAGGCAGATCTATATTTAAGGAAAAAGGAAGAACCTGGCAGGTGCAGCTGAATAGATAAAAGCACAAACACACCTACATAAAGTCATCCTTCAAAAAAAATATTTAAGAAAAGAAAAACAGCACATTAACTTGTAGGCTGTGTGAAAATTGTCTTAGAGGTGATGCACAGATGCTGCTGTTGATGTCAGTTCTTAAAGGTGTCACCTGAATAACTCTTTTAAGGTATACATGTTTGTTTCTGCTCCATTCAGTTGATTGAGCGCAGTCCGAGAGTGTTGTCTCGCACAGCCGTGTACCTCTGCATCATCACGTTTGTCATGGGAGCCAGCATCCACCTGGTGGGAGACTCCATCAACCACCGGCTCATCCTGAGTGGCTATCAGCTCCACCTGTCAGTGAGGGAGAACCCCATCATCAAAGACCTTAAACCAGCTTCATTGGTAAGATAGCAAACATCTAAGATCCATGGTGGGACTTTTGAACAACTACATATGAATGTTGGTTTTAGAATAAACAAGATCTGTATTGATTTCTTCCCCGTGAACACGCAGGGAAATAAATCAGGAACAAATCAAGCCAGGTTACCAAATCTTAACATGACTGCTGTTGTGCTGCTACATTAACCCACAGTATATCAGTGTTGACAAACACGACACTATCAAAGGTACGATGTTCTGCTTCTAATTGGCGTGACGATAAAAGATGTGATGATGACGACGAAGGAGCAGAGAGACCTGGCGTCATGGCAGCAAAAGTTACAAAACATCCAACACATGACAACATAACAATTCAAAACAAATACAATATTTCATACAAACAAGTGAGTACAAACATGTGAAAAATATGCAGTAGCAGATCATTAAGAGCAACAGTCGCCTCAGGTAAAGCCAGTGTTTTTTTTAATAGTTTTTTTTATCATTTAATATTGTTCACAGATGTCTTATTTTACTCTCTGTGAGTTCTGTAATAAAGTTGAAGTTACACACTAGAACAGTAGGTGGCACTGTAGCATAAGTTTGTATGTCTGGGAACGTTTTAATGAATTTAATTCGGTCCTTCTCCCTCAGATTGACTCCTTTGAGCTGCTGTATTATTATGATGAACACCTGGGACACTTAATGTGGTATGTTTACAATATTATGTTGCATTTACAGAAATGGATTGCTATGAACCACCATTCCCCCCCTTTTTTGGAGGGGGGGTAAATTTAATGTAAAGATTTTTTGTGTCTCTGTAAGATAAAACAGATTTTTAAGATGAGCAGGCTGAGATTCAAACCACTCAACTGGTTTCAATCAGTTGCGTGTCGCCTGGAAAATGAATCCTATAACGTGCAGGAAAACGGAGAATTTTTCCAGATCACTCGGTTTTATTTTGAAATGCTATTTCTTATCATTGCGCAGACTTTTAGTTTTATGGGTTTGTTTATGTTTTATTCCCCTCGTAATGTTCTAGCATTGCACTTTCACTGCTGAGGTAGAGGAATTACAGTTTTCAGTGGACGATTCTGCTGTTCGCTTAGTAATGCAGATGTGGGTGTGGTTTGAGTATTGCAGCTCTGGAAAGAAAATACAGGGTGAGTAGGGACATTACTAATACGTGGAATCAGGATGAACTGTACTGTAGTTGTCTTTTTACCCTCTTGCCCACCGGTGCTGCCGAAGAACTCGTGAAATGAGTTGAGATGGTGTTTAAGCTACATGCCTTTGTACAGGCATTACATAAGCATCCTCATGAATGGTTGAACTGGTTTGTGACAGTCGACTGATGACAGGACACGAGGGAAGGTGTAACTTAAGCTTCATATGAACTGTTCACTGTTCAAGCATTCAATCATAAATTGTAATGCTGATGTGATTTGTGATACGCTAATAGTATTAAATCTGTGTAGTTGTTAAGGATGCAGGAATGTGAGCAGAGACTAAATGAGCAGATGTTAAACTCATATCACTTGCTGTACTTGCCAAATTAGTTTGACAAATATAATGAAAAGCCGTTAATGGAGCAAATAAGTGGACCTGATGGGAAAATAATGTGTCTTTTAAATCTTTGGTATAATCCAAATGGAGATAAACTTTTTACAACAGATGAAACATTTACAGTCAGACAAACTATCGCCCAAATTTACACAAATAAGAATCATCAATAACAATTACAAGAGCCCTAAAAATGCATGACGTAATAGTTTTAAAAACTCTAAGTGGTATGAAGGACTCTAGCTTGAGACCAGCTGACAGTTTAATACATTTGAAAGGTGTTATTAACTGACCGTGTACAGCATATCCCTGTAACATTTACTGTTAAATTAAAATGCACTTTATTTTATTACATTTCTTTCCATCTTGTTTTTAGTAACTTTGATCAGCGGTTAGATTCATTTATTTTGACAACTGGACTGCTAATACGCCACTTTTATTCATATTCACTGCTTAAAAATGTACTAATAATTCTCTCAGATGACCTCATTATCGTTATCACGTCTAAACATTTCATAACACAAAGAGGAAGAATTTTTTTTCTCCATCAGCTTTTGGGGTTTGTTAAATGCTGTTTACCTTTTATAGGTTTTAAGGGCTCTTGCTAGCTGCTAGCCTTGAGCCAAGCTCAGTAATATTTTTCATTGCCCATTTATAAAGACGTACTTGAACATAATGTTCATCCTGTGCAGAGGATAAGGGTTTGCTTCTTTTTTATCCCCAGGTATATTCCTTTCTTTATCATTCTGTTCATCTACTTCAGTGGTTGCTTCTCAAGTGGTGAAGAACAGAAAAAGATTCCCCTTGCTGGTTGGCTGTTGCTGGGACCGAGCGCTCTCTACTATTGGTCAGTCTATCCTTTAGACACACTACATAGATTACCATACACACAAGCTCACCATGAATACATTCAGTTTTTATTAAAGTGACAAAGTGCGAGCCTCAGCCTCTACATGAGCCTGAATGAAAACTGTGAAAGACATCTGAAGTCTAATGACGGGCTTTAGTAGTTTTTGAAATGCCCCCCCCCTCCTTAGAGAAGAAATGCTTAACACTAATTGGAATGATTACAAATAACTTTCATAATTTAAATTACCTGAGATAAAGAAAAGAGTAGACGGACAGCAGTAACGCTCCCGTTTTAAAGTAAAGCCAGGGAAATATTCAGTACTGTAAGTGAGGTTAATAGCTTAACAGTCTCTCCAATTATTCTGCACTCCAAACTATTTAAGTTTTTTAGAATGACCTTTAGTAATCTGAACAGGATTTTCTAACTTATTTCTAAAATCAATTTATTTCTGAGTAAATAGTCTGACAAAAATGAACATGTGACTAAACCAGATAAATGTTCTAACGAGTGTGCAAATTGAATTTTAGACACAAAATAAGATAAATGCGTTGTACTTGAGAGCAGCTTTGATGCTCCTCTGATAACCTGTGCATTTTGGAAAAGCAATTACTTTTCTTATTTGACATCTAAATGCTAATATAGTTACTAATGTGACCAGTATTGTTGCAATATATTGCAGCATTGCTGTTTCCATAAAGATTGCAGTTTGCTCATAATATTTTGTTGGGCGTTTAGTATTTGGTTCTCTCTGACTTTCTGACTTCTCCTGTCTCTTTTTTAAAATTTCTTTCAGGTACTTGGTCACTGAAGGACAAATCACTGAACTTTTCCTCCTCACCTTTGTTGCTATGGTTGCTATGGTGATATTTCAACATCATAAAGGACTTGGCCCCGACAGTAATGGTCTGTTCCTGTTCTATAGTTTTAGTGTTACTGTGTTGCTTGTGGCTCTGTGGGTGGCCTATCTGTGGAATGACCCAGTGCTACGCAACAAGTACCCCGGGCTCATTTATGTGCCGGAGCCCTGGTCCTACTACACTTTGCATATAAAGAAGAGCCACTGAAAGGTTTCGGCAGTGTTGCATGTTTTTATAAATGACAGAAACTGCTCTTTTTAAAAGAAAAAACCCCACACATTTTCTCAACATTTTGCGTGGCAGAGACATTGACTGTGCCACTTATTAAAACTCATTGATGTGCACTGGTTTTCAATGTTAAACTCAAGGATCTTCTGCCCAAGTACTGAACAGGGAATATACCTCCTTTGTGGATTTTTATATTGATGTATGTGAAATGTTTTGCTGTTTGCCTCATTTTGATTATGCAATCTGATTTTTTTTTTAATGCTTTAATCTTGTGACATGAGAAATCATAAAAGAGACCAGCACTGCACATCATATATATCTGACACTCATCAGGTTATCAGTATTAGGGGAGATTTTGCAATTGTCATGTCATACATGTTTAATTTACTAATGCAAATGGGGAATAAATCTGTTCAGTGTTTTTAAAATGTTTTGGCCAAATGGGAATGTGTTAAAATTAAAGGTATAAATACTGGACTTGGATTTAGCTAATAAAGACAGAGTGAGCTATGGTCTGTTATGACCATAAAAGCTACACACAACAGCATGACCTGGGTCATAACAGGTCCCGTGTTTACCATTACACATGTTCCATTTTACTGAGAAACCAATCACTGCCTCACGACTGCTACCAGCCATTCAAATATAACTTTGTGAATGTGTTCCATTTAAAACTCTATTGCACAGGCCCCTCAGATCAGGCACAAATCCAAACCTTGCTGTTAATTCAAATTAATTCAGTGCCACTTGGATAGCTGTGGAGCATTGACATTTTGGGAATGTTTGATAATGAATTCTTTTAAAAAATACTGAGCAGCTTCAATTAATTTGACATATGACGGTGACACAAAGCAACCAGAATGGAAAAAGAGAAAACCGACCTTGGATAACCTCAAAGAATCCAATCTATTAGCAGCTGAATGCTGTAACATTGATCTTTAACACCCCTCACCACCACTCATGCAACATGACTAATCTTTAAGTGGAGGCCACTATAAGAAGTCTCAGTATAACGTGACACATCAGTCTGGGTCACATGACTGGCTGGTATATGATCCGGGTTAAGTGATTTAGCGTCTTTTCACAACTTTTTGTATCGCCTAATCAAATCACATACAGTGTCTTACTTAGTAAGAAGGCTTTCTATTTCGCCTGCACCCAAGCACCTGAGTCCTTTGCACTTCCTGCCATTTAAGGACACAGTGAATTCTCCTGTTGATGTTTTATTTCACTTCAAGTAATCATGTTTTTAAAAAGTAACTAAGTAATAATGTAACTAATGACCTATTTTAAGTAATAAGCAATAATAAGTAAGTAGTAATAAGTAATTAGTTAAATTATTACTTAGTTACTTTCAAGTAAGCACACTGCGTGAGAAGTAAACAGTTATTAGTATCTAATTACTATTTTTAAGTAACTTGACCCAACAATGATTACAGGTAACAGAAAAATAAATCACTATGTTGTTTTGACGCCTGTAAACATGTTTGCCTGCACAGTTTGTTATTGCAAAATTTGGATCCTAATATCTTTTGTACAGCATTACTCACTGGACTGATTTTTCATGCTATTATTTAGATATTTATCTGAAGTTATTTGATTTGACTCTAATCTGGAAGTTTCACATTTTGCCTTTAACTTTTTTATGATGTGACACTGTGGTAACATATGGTAGTTGTCTGGTAGTAATTGGTCCCTTCCTTTTATTGGAGGGGTGGTAAGAGGAAGGACAATGCAGCGCTGTGGATCCGATATCTGTGTTTCCACAGCAACAGATATTAAATTACGACGGGTGGTGGACTTTAAACAGAGGTGGAGGGACAGGTGACGCAGGCTTTAGTAAACTGTCTTCTTCCTGAACAGAAACGCAGCAGTCTCAGACATGGTAAGAGACAGAAATTCCATTTTCCATTGAGCCTTTTTGTGTATTTTCTTACATAACAGACCATTTTTCTGTATTTACCTAACAAGTGACGCCACACTATTGTCACCTTGCAGGCTAAATTCCTCTCACAAGCTCAGATCAATGGTAAGATTCATCTACAGGTGCATGTTGTCAATCACTGTTTCACTATTTACTGATGTTTGAAATGATTCATTTGTACCGAACAACCAAACTCTCTTCTTCTTCAGTCTAATTAATTCCTGTTTACCACGGATTTACTCTGATAAAGCTCCTCAGTAATTAACAGAAGGGGGAAAAAAAGTACTGTCATTGAAAAACTTTCTGTTTTCCCCATTGCAGAGTACAAAGAGTGCTTCTCATTGTATGACAAGAATCAAAATGGCAAGATAAATAACAAAGACCTGATCACGGTTATGCGCTGCCTGGGTACAAGCCCCACACTTGGTGAAATCAAGAGGCATCTACAAGTCCACAAAATTGGTAAACTATAATATGCAGTAAATCAGATTTATCTGGAAAAAGTATTTTTGTCTTTGAATAACAGCTTGTTGTGTTTTTAGACAGTGTGGCATAAAGGACTAGAGGTAGTATCTTAGTCTGAATTACATGTCTAGAAGGAGACGTTTAAATGACAGCGATTTCAAATTGCATTTACATTCTTTATTATCACTGTTTATGCATCAGCTGGTAGTTTTGTTTGTGCTTTAAAATTCAGATTTTTGTACATTTTTCTTACAGCTTTTGAAATGTGTGCTACACACAGTATAACATTATATCTCCTTAAGAAATGCAGGGAAAACAAAGCAAATAAAAATAATGAAGGGCCTAAAGAAGTACAAGGGCAGAGGGCATTTTCTTTTAAAACTTACATTAATCACCAAGTCAATCCGTGTAATTGCACAGGTTAAATAAAATGTACAACCCGATTCTACATTTGTGTTTAGAACAGTCTGCTGAGGTGGACTTCTCTACGTTCCTGTCGATGATGCACAGACAGATACAACAGGAGGATCCCAAAGTGGAAATCCTGGAGGCCTTGAGGATGACGGACAAGCAGAAGAAGGGATACATCGAGGCATCTGAGCTGCGGGCCAAGCTCACCATGTTAGGAGAGAAACTCACAAACAAAGAAGGTAGAGTAGATGCGGTTTCTAATTAGTGAGCTGTTAAGTTTCTGTCTGCACTAGCCTACAGCTGAGCCTTTTTAATGTTACCTTGTGACAATACGGCCGACATTAGATGATTACATATTGTTTCATAATCCAAAGTGAGTTTTAAGGTCTCTAATATATATCTTGAGGAAGTTTTGATCTGAGATCAAATAGCTGAACTTGTAGGGCGTTACACCACAGGAAGGACACCATTGTGGTCTTATCTCTCCACAAATTTTGTGAAATTTATTTTGGTAGTTTTAATCCTGCTCACAAACAGGCAGATGCAAAGAGACATCACCTCTCACCTTTGCAGAGAAATAACCAAATTTTTTTCTCCATATTTCTATAAGTACAAAGAAGCTGTTAGAGCAGAGCATCAGAATCCAACATCGCAATAACAATAAACTACCATTTATGAATGGTAGTCTGAATACTTTATGACTGCAGTAAATATCAAACGGTGAACCAGGAGCAAAAAATGAATTTATAAATGAACTCTGAACCTGAGAGTTTTCCACAGTTGATTTCTTTAATTACACACACGTTCTATATCTTGACACAGTAACTGACCCACCTCTCAAAAAGTGACTAATCGCAGGAAGTTTGTCTTTAGAGCTGAGCTCAGAATCTCTTAGGTATTTAAAATAGTTTCTCTCGTGGGATTTACTCCGTGGCTCATAAAGGCCACTCCCTCCTTCCTGTCAGGAAATGCATTTACTGTTGTGTTGCATGCTGATTAAGTGTCAATTTGTTTTCCCATCAGAGAGCTATTGTGTGAAATATTTAACTAACACTAACACCCAACAGAATAGTATGAATACTAGTAAAGCCCTAGCAATAGCAATGTCAACAAAGACATATGTTGAGGATTATTTATAAGCTTTGTTCGCTGAAGTGGTTGCAGCACAGAGGTGTGTAACATCGTCTGTGACCTCTTCAGATTTTTTTTCTTTTTAACCTTGAAGTCATAGCGAAAGTCAAACCCTGGCAGGTTAATCCAACAGGGGGCACAAGTGGTGTGACAGCAAGGGGACAGACTGGGCGACACTACCTTTGTACTGAACTTGTTCCCCCGACAAGATGCTGAATATATGATCCACAGGTTTTCTTTTAATTTCCACAAAAAGCTAAAAATCTAAGAATGACTGGCTGGTATATGATGTGGCTTAAGTGATTTAGCATCTTTTTACACCTTTTTGTATCGCCTAAGCAAATCACATACATACACTTACTTAGTAAGAAGGCTTTCTATTTCGCCTGCACCGAAGCCCCTTGCACTTCCTGCCATTTAAGGACACAGTGAATTCTCTTGTTGATGTTTTATTTCACTTCAGAAGTAAAGCGTTAAATATGAACCTCAAGCCGAGAGTTTTAATGGAAGGACTCCTGCAGGGATTCAGATATCTGGTTAAATCTCCAGGGCTGATTTTAAGTTTTTCAAAGCCACCTCATTCACACAGTGACGGGTCTCAGAGCAACATAAGCTGTATTTCAAAGTCTGCGGATGGATTCTGTGTACATAAAGCTGTTTATAGTTAAATGAAGCTCAAAAGGCTTCTCAGTGGGGAGACATTTATCACGTTTTTGGATTCCCGAACTGCTGAAGAAGATAGTAATGCCAATTTCCTAAAAGAAGAGACAACAGACAACCATTTTGAGTATTCAGGACATTTTCAAGACATGAAAATGTATTGGGATGCCAAATCTTTAACTACACTTTTGTAGTTTAATCAACATGGGTCCATGGTGCATGACATGAAGAGATATAAACCCTTAGGAAACTGGTATGAAACTAGTATGAGTACAGCTCACAGACACATAGTGGAAGGTAATATTCGTGACTGAAGTATAATGCATTAAGTGTTGTCAAATATTCTTTTCAGTCAATATTCTTTTTCTATATTTCATTGCTGTTAAATATTCCACAATAGCAATAACAATAATAATAATTTATGGTGAGATTTGGCTCTTTGCTGCTTATCCACTTGTGCAACTGTTTCCTCCATCTTCCTTGTCTAGTCGATGACCTCTTCAGAGAGGCAAAGATCAAGTCAAATGGGATCGTCAAATACGAAGAGTTCACAGCGATGCTGACACTGCCACCTGTTGATTACTGATTTTTTTTAAAGAGAAAGCAGAACTACGTCAAACTTCAAGACAACGTTGGAAAACTGACTCTGAACATCAAGAACGTGACATCGTAGTCACATTTTGCACATGACGTTTGGTTGTATTAAACCTGCCTGTTGGCACAGCAAACATTTTTGACAATGATTATTTCCTGAATATCTTATAATTAATACCCAATACAATAGCTTTATTTCTTCCCTCTGTAACTGAACATGTTTTAAAGCTCTACTGTTTAACTAGTACTACACAGCACGTGTTAGCATGTGACCTTGGCGCAAAGCCGTTAAATCCTCAGCTTCCTAGCTGACCACGCTTCACCTAATTAAATCCTTGCCCTCGGGTATTAATATTGACTACTGAGTATGTACCAATCTCATGTTTTATGATATGATGTTCAACAAGCTTGTATGTAAAAGTTGTGGAGTTTAAAATTAAATAAAGTCTAATTCCTGTTGGTATTTAAAAACCCTGACAGTTTCAGTTTCTTTGTCATCTCAAATCTTGCATGCATAAATAACTGTCTCACATTTGACATTTATTAAAACTGTATTTAAATAAGCGACATCTCATATTTCTTTTTCTTTTTATGAGGGCTACAGCCATAAAATCTTTGTTTTTTCCAAGTTTTAATTACTAATGTTTAGCACAGTGTAGCAGTATGCATACTTAATGACAAAACACTCTCTGGCTAATTAAACGAATGCAATTTTCTCCACATTTATTGTACGGGCTAAACTATAATAGATGATTAAAGTCAATTATACGACGGATGTAAGTGCTGTGAAAAGATGCTACTTAACAAACTGGCTGCTTCAGTGTGAACATGTTTAATGACTACTACACATGTGGCGTTATGTCCACTCAACATACGTGGTTGATCTTGTGCTTGGAAACCAACATTTTCATTAAATGTACAGAGATGAATCTTTAAAAATAAAACAAAGTACAGAAATAAATCACTAACAAACTAAAAAAAAAAGATAATAACAATAGAAACAACTATGCAACTAAACATGGCAGATATGTCAAGTTCTGTACTTATCTAAATTGTCTCTAAATATAAAGGTTGTACATGTCAACGAACTACTGGTTCGTTTTTGCCTTTAAAAACAAGAAGAACTACTAACGAGAATAAATGAGCAAAGGTGTGAAAAACAGAACATTTTGTCTTCGTGGTAACAGCAAGGCTGATATCGAACATATATTATTAGTAAAGTCTGAGTTTCATGCAAGTGTAACCTGAGTTCACCTGTGCCTTCCCCATCATGACATATTAAAATGTTTTAAAAAAAAAAACCCAAATTAAATAGTGTGCCTGCTCCAAGATAAACAACTATCATCAGAATGCCTGAATACTACCTGAAGTAGGCCAGGCATAATATTCTTTACTTTGAGTTACAAGATAAATAACCCTGGTCTCTAGGGCTAATGTTTCAGTTCTGTTAACTGGTCCCAAATACTTCTATCTCAGTGCTTAGTGGTTTTGTCCCATCCTTTACTGGAATCCGACAGGTTAACCGGAGATGCATTTGCCAAACCCGTAGAGTCCTCATCCATTAGCCTGTTGTTTGGTAAAAATGAAACATGCTCCCTTCTGCACACATTAATAACCACCTGGCAGCTTTACCAGCTAGGCTTCATTCGTCATGGTTATATCTTAGATTTATCGTTGTGTCACAGTCCTTGGCTTTTTGTCATGATCTTTTCCCTATACAAAGTTAGGAGAAAGATCATTACATATGTAATCCAGCAGCATGCTTCAGAGGTATTTTTATGGCCTTACTGAGGTTTTAAATTTTGGTGAAATAATAAAATGCTTGCGATGGCACAACCAACACTTGAGTTTACACAGATTGCGTCTCTTCTCACCACTGTTGTGGTGAAGAAATGTTTTGTCGGTTGTGAAAATACTGGAATTACAACTTTGGAGTGACTGAAAACAACAATGCAATTATATTTTAAGGCACAACATGCTCCTGGAAAACAGATCAAAATATAATTTCACTTAGCAAGCTTTGATATGTGATTAAATATCACAGTTTGACACAAAGTGTCACAAAAAGAAAATGTGGTTACCTCTACAAGTAATTAACGAGTTCTTTCATTTCCTAAGAAGCTGCTGCTTTGAACCACAAGTGAGTCCAGCAATAATCTCATTGATAATGACACAAAACACCAAAACGTTTACATGTTTACTTGATATCGAGTTGGTAAATCTGCCACTGCATACATGTAAAGGCTACAGTACTGTGCAAAATTCTCAAGCAACCCCTCATTTCTTTATATTTTGTTAGGTAAATGGGACATAGGTGCAGCAAACACACGGTATATAAGGCAAACCCAGTCTGTTCCTGTAGTCCTGTACAAGTAATAAATTTAATTCTTGGTATGACCACCTTTATTCTTTAACAGCACTCTCTTAGGCAAGCTTCCTTGTCATTTCTTTAAGTAGTTTTCAAGAATAGTTCTCGAAAACTTCTTGAAGGACATTCAAAGCTCCTCCTATTTGTTCCATTTTTTGTCAAAGTTATCTAAGGAGCTTGGAAAGAAAAGCCTCTGGACTTCTTTAAGTTTCCTTGAAGACATTTCACCTCATATCCGAGAACCTTCTTCAGTTCTAAGAGCAATTGGTGGAGAGTCCCAGATTTTAAGCCCAGGGGACACTCCCATATCATGTGATTCCCTAAGGTCAAATGACCCAGGATGTGAGTGGGCGTTAAGGTGTCTGGGAAGGGATCTCAAAACTGGATTAAAGATGGCAGACAGTGTCACATCCTGGGCCATTTGACCTCAGTAATTCACATGATAGGGTGGGGCTAGGCTTCACAATGGGTTCACCTGAAACCTTGGCTGATTGTGACCTACACCCATTTTCACACCTTGGCTCGTGTGATTAGGTAGCGCATCATTAGGGGGTCCATGACCCTCTTGAGGACACTCCCATAGGATTTAAAATCTGGGACTCTCCAGCAATTGTTCTTAGAACTGAAGAAGCTTCTTGGATGAGAGGTGAAACGTCTTCAAGGAAACTTAAAGAAGTCCAGACGCTTTTCTTTCCAAGCTCCTTGGACTACGATGACCTGGATGACTGAGAACCTTCACAGACGTTACAATGTAATGCATAACTCTAACTGCTCACTACACCTCTTGACCTGTATGAATATAACAGACT